>CM068359.1:1230643-1249930 GCA_034769755.1 Odontamblyopus lacepedii
ACCGTAACATGCCGTAACACGCCCAACAACACACTGTAACATGCCGTAACATGCCATAACACACGTAACACACCGTAACACGCCGTAACATGCCCAACAACACACTGTAACATGCCGTAACATGCCATAACACACCGTAACACACCGTAACACGCCGTAACATGCCCAACAACACACTGTAACATGCCGTAACATGCCATAACACACCGTAACACACCGTAACATGCCGTAACACGCCCAACAACACACTGTAACATGCCGTAACATGCCATAACACACCGCAACACGCCGTAACACGCCGTAACACGCCGTAACACGCCGTAACACGCCGTAACACACGTAACACACCGTAACACGCCGCAACATGCCGCAACACGCCGTAACACGCCGTAACACACCGTAACACACCGTAACACACCGTAACACACCGTAACACACGTAACACACCGTAACACGCCGTAACACACCGTAACACACCGTAACACACCGTAACACACTGTAACACGCCTTAACACACCGTAACACACGTAACACACCGTAACACGCCGTAACACCGTAACACGCCGTAACACACCGTAACACGCCGTAACACGCCGTAACACGCCGTAACACACCGTAACATGCCGTAACACGCCGTAACACCGTAACACACTGTAACACACGTAAACACGCCGGGACCACGGCACAGGACCACCACAGCAATAGCCCCTGTCCTCTGGACCAGGGGCTATTGCTGTGGTGATTAAGCGGTTGACTAGACTACGGATACAGGGCAAACAACAGCATCCACACAAGGTCAATATCACGGCAAACACGGCTATTGAGATCAGCACTGAGCTCACGAGTGCTTTGTACCTGCCAAACACCCCCAGCCAGTCATCCCACAGTGACTGGTCGACGCCACACTGCTCCTTCATGCGCCGTAACACGCCGTAACACACGTAACACACCGTAACACGCCGCAACATGCCGCAACACGCCGTAACACGCCGTAACACACCGTAACACACCGTAACACACCGTAACACACCGTAACACACGTAACACACCGTAACACGCCGTAACACACCGTAACACACCGTAACACACCGTAACACACTGTAACACGCCTTAACACACCGTAACACACGTAACACACCGTAACACGCCGTAACACCGTAACACGCCGTAACACACCGTAACACGCCGTAACACGCCGTAACACGCCGTAACACACCGTAACATGCCGTAACACGCCGTAACACCGTAACACACTGTAACACACGTAACACGCCGGGACCACGGCACAGGACCACCACAGCAATAGCCCCTGTCCTCTGGACCAGGGGCTATTGCTGTGGTGATTAAGCGGTTGACTAGACTATGGATACAGGGCAAACAACAGCATCCACACAAGGTCAATATCACGGCAAACACGGCTATTGAGATCAGCACTGAGCTCACGAGTGCTTTGTACCTGCCAAACACCCCCAGCCAGTCATCCCACAGTGACTGGTCGATGCCACACTGCTCCTTCATGCGCTTGTTGAGGGTACGAAGACCCTCTATTGCTCTGGTCAAGATGCCATCGGACGCAGTATTATTCGGGATGAAAGTACAACACTGACTGCCAAAAATCGTGCACACGGCCCCTTTCTCTGCCAAGAGCATATCCAAGGCTCTGCGATTCTGGAATGACATCAGTGATGTGGCTGCTAGCTGCTCGTGCACTGCCTCAAAGCTGCTTGTGTCCTGTTGCCCAATTTCTGTACGTTGTAGTGGACGTAGTTTATTCGGTCTATGTTTTTGTTCGGTGTGATTGGAAAAATTGCTGCAATTATAAGTATGTTTTCAAAACCTGTTGCAACCTGATCTGACAATTTGTATTCGATGGGAACTCCTCTGGGCGCTCCTATTGCGTCAGTATAAGTGGGATCATTATCTCCTAACCACTTAGAAGCTCTTTTGTCTCTATGCCGCTCTTCTGGTAATAGACGACTTGTTGCTCGTAATAAGTCCTGGGCCGAGAGGGGATAAATGTGTCTCCTACATGTAACATAGTATAACACCATTCTAAGGACAGGTTACCTAATATCTCCCCTGTGCCTGTCATATTAATACACGTATAATTCGCCATAGGAACATTTTTGTTAAACAATGGTTTTCTCTTTTCTAGGGGTGTGAGTGGATAAACTGAGTCCCAGAATGTACAGTTGGCTTGTGGAACAGTCTTTTGCATAACGTCAGTTACACAGTCTGGTGACATAGTCGCTGGTACCACACGAAGTATTGGTCTGGGCCCTAAGCACACAACACAATCAGAATTTACAGCCTTTGCAGCTTGTTCTACCAGTTGTTGTTTTGTCCTGAAATGCCAGTAGTGATTTGGAACCATTCGTCTGTAGGTAGTGGTCCATTAACAATTTTGATTTTCATTTTTGTCCTTGTTTTCGGTCCTGGGGTCAGGTTGTCAATGGGGGTGTCTGTTTTAGATGTGTTGGCGTTACCTTCAGTAATGTTAGGGCATATGGACAGAACAGTACATGGGTCTTCTCCACTCTTGTGAACACATAGGGCAAAACTAAAACAGGGGTGTTCATCATAATGTGCATCATTTATTCCCCGTGATGGTAATGGAAAAGTCGTTGTATTAAGGTGCAATACTAAAGTTGGATTCCTATTTACTTTTTGCTTTTGCCATAGGGTTCCACCCATATGAATGTTTAGCCCATGTGGAATCAGTAGTGGAGAAGACGTCTCCAGCCCCCTGCGTATCCAGATGTGCATAGATAAAGTTGGTAGTTGTACCAGTCTCTGTCTAGACAGGGTCCTATCTTAAACATAGACATGGAGATCATCACAGTGCTGATAAATCTTGGGCTATTATAACATAAATATGGTTTGTTCATCACACCCCCAGTTTTTAACTTGTGGCAGCCTGAACATTCTCCTGAATATAGTTTCATAAGGTGTCAGTCCTACTGTACTGGTTATGTTAATGTAGAGTTGAACTAAATCTAGGCATTGAGTCCACGGTCTTCCTGTCTCTTCCATACATTTCTTCAGTCTATTTTTTACTGTACCATTCATCCTTTCTACTAACCCAGCGCTTTGAGGGTGGAGCACAATGATTTTTTAAATCAATATGGAATAATTTCCCAATGTGTGAAATTAGACTCTTTACAAAGTGTGTCTCATTATCACTATAGATTCTCTCAGTTATGCCAAATCTTGGTATTATGTCTTTACACAGCGCCTTAGCCACCGTCAGAGCGTCTGGTGTTTTGGTGGGAAATAGTTCGACCCATTTAGAAAATGTGTCACAATATTTCTTGCCTTCACTGTGATTTAACTTTATGAAGTCCATATGAATAATTTGAAATGGAGATTGGGGTTGTGGAGATTGTCCTCACTTGGGTCTTACATTTCCCTGAGTTGTGTTTTGCACATATCAGAACTGCTCTACAAACATTTTTAAGTAATGTTTCTCTCCCTCTCCCACCATCCCTCCTGTTGAGACGTGTTATACTGTGGCTCAGTATTGCTGCCCATTTGTACAGATGTTTTGGAAGGATGGGTTTATTTTGGGGACATATGTAAATGCCATTTTTTAATGTTGCTCCATTTTTTACCCACTCTTGTGTTTCTTGCTGTGGGCTCTGTTGCTGCATGTCTCATAAAATATCATCTGTAACTGTGTCTGTCTTTCCCAGTTGTAACAGGTAGTTTGTCTTTGCTGCTGCGTTTTTTTCTGTCTTATCTGCAAATGCATTCCCTAAAGTTGTTTTATCTGTCCCATTAGTATGTGCTGCACATTTGCATGTTGCTAGTTTCAGTGGCAGCTGTACATCCATCTACAAATATTAATTTACTACCAGCAATGGGCTGATCCAATAAATCCGGTCTGCTTTTAGTTAATGTCTCTGCCAATTCCTGACAGTCGTGTACCTGCCCCTCATCTGGCAGTGGGATTAAAGTCACTGGGTTTAAAGTTGTGCATCTTTCTAGAGTCAAATGAGGCTGTGATGGCAGGTTCACCATGCAGGAGACGAGCAGGGGATAAGAAGGTCATATTAGTCTGTAATAATAATGCTGAAACTGCATGTGGGACCTTTAAAGTTAATGGGTGAAACAGTACAATGCACTCACCTCTATTGCCATGGAGGCCGCTATAACAGCCCGAACACAAGGGGGCAGTGCACCTGCTACACTGTCTAATTCTGAGGAAAAATAAGCTATTGGTCTAAGCTTGTCTCCGTGTGTCTGAGTCAACACTGACGTCATGAACTGTCCTTTACAGTCCACCATCTGAATGAACTCTACTGTCATCTGGTAACACCAGTGCTGGACTTGACACTAACGTCTGTTTGAATATGCAGAATGCACCTGCTGCCTCTTCTGTCCTCCTTTCACCCTCTGCTGCCTCTTCACTCCTCCTGTCACCCTCTGCTTCCTCTTCTGTCCTCCTGTCACCCTCTGCTTCCTCTTCACTCCTCCTCTCCTCCTTTCCTCCTTTCCTCCTCTCCACAGATCTGACCTGTAACTCAGTCTGGTCTCCATGGAGATAGAAAGGTTTAATGCTGTTCTGCGGAATATTTCAGACTGACATGACTCTGTGTACTCCGTAGTAGTAGTAGTAGTAGTAGTAGTGCTTCATGTACTGCGTGTACTTCTCAGGTATGACTTCGTGGAGGTGCAGTAGTAGTAGTAGTAGTAGTACTGCGTGTACTTCATGTACTGCGTGTACTTCTCAGGTATGACTTCGTGGAGGTGCAGTAGTAGTAGTAGTAGTAGTAGTAGTACTGCGTGTACTTCATGTACTGCGTGTACTTCTCAGGTATGACTTCGTGGAGGTGCAGTAGTAGTAGTAGTACTGCGTGTACTTCATGTACTGCGTGTACTTCTCAGGTATGACTTCGTGGAGGTTTATAACGGGCCGGACGAGGCTCAGATGATCGGGAAGTTCTGTGGGAAAATCGCTCCGTCTCCGATCGTGTCCAGCGGCTCTCAGCTCACCGTGAAGTTTGTGTCCGACTACGAGACGCACGGAGCCGGATTCTCCATCCGCTACGAGGTCTTCAAGACAGGTACAGATGCCCTCCCACAGGTCCAGATGCCCTCCCACAGGTCCAGATGCCCTCCCACAGGTCCAGATGCCCTCCCACAGGTCCAGATGCCCTCCCACAGGTCCAGATGCCCTCCCACAGGTCCAGATGCCCTCCCACGCCCCTGGAACTGTGTCTGTGGCTCCTCCTCTCTCCTCCTGGCTCCTCCTGGCTCCTCCTCTCTCCTCCTGGCTCCTCCTGGCTCCTCCTCACTCTTTCTGGCTCCTCCTGGCTTCTCCTGGCTCCTCCTGGCTCCTCTTGGCTCCTCCTCCCTCTCTTCCTGGCTCCTCCTCACTCCTCCTGGCTCCTCCTCAATCCTCCTGGCTCCTCCTCACTCCTCCTGGCTCCTCATGGCTCCTCCTCACTCCTCCTGGCTCCTCCTCACTCCTCCTGGCTCCTCCTCACTCCTCTTAGCTCCTCCTGGCTCCTCTTGGCTCCTCCTCCCCCTCTTCCTGGCTCCTCCTCACTCCTCCTGGCTTTTCCTGGCTCCTCTTGGCTCCTCCTCCCCCTCTTCCTGGCTCCTCTTCGCTCCTCTTGGCTCGTCCTCAATCCTCCTGGCTCCTCCTCACTCCTCCTGGCTCCTCCGCACTCCTCCTGGCTCCTCCGCACTCCTCCTGGCTCCTCCTCACTCCTCCTGGCTCCTCCTCACTCCTCCTGGCTCCTCCGCACTCCTCCTGGCTCCTCCTGGCTCCTCCGGCACTCCTCCTGGCTCCTCCCCACTCCTCCTGGCTCCTCCTCTCTCCTCCTGGCTCCTCCTCACTCCTCCTGGCTCCTCCTGGCTCCTCCTGGCTCCTCCTGGCTCCTCCGGCACTCCTCCTGGCTCCTCCCCACTCCTCCTGGCTCCTCCTCTCTCCTCCTGGCTCCTCCTCACTCCTCCTGGCTCCTCCTGGTCTCGGGGGAGCGTTCTGAAGCCCAGATCTGTCGCTCTAAATGGGGCGCAGCGTTTACCTCCTCCCCTCTCGCTCCCTGGGGTCCAATAAAAGTCTGAACAGAAGCAAAAATAACTGCCCCAGAGGAGGAGACGAGGAGGAGACAAGGAGGAGACGAGGAGGGAGAGAGGAGAGAAGGAGGCCGAAAGAGGGAGATGAGAGAAGCCGAAGAAGAAGAGATGAAGGAGGCCGAGGAAAGGAGATGAGAAGGAAGCGACGAGGAGGCGAGGAAAGGAAGACAGCGAGGCGAGGAGAGGAAGAGGAGGAGACGAGGAGGAGATGAGGAGGAGACGAGGAGGAGATGAGGAGGAGACGAGGAGGAGATGAGGAGGAGAAGGAGGAGGAGACGAGGAGGAGGAGGAGATGAGGAGGAGGAGGAGATGAGGAGGAGGAGATGAGGAGGAGGGGGAGGAGGAGGAGGAGATGAGGAGGAGGAGATGAGGAGGAGGGGGAGGAGGAGATGAGGAGGAGGAGGACATGAGGAGGAGGGGGAGGAGGAGGAGGAGATGAGGAGGAGGAGATGAGGAGGAGGGGGAGGAGGAGATGAGGAGGAGGAGGAGAGAACATGCAAACTGCAGTTTTTGTCGTATTTTGTGGTTTCCTGTTTTGTTTGAGGAAGTCGGATTCTGTTTAACCACAAACATAAAACACAGAATGAAAAGAACGACTTCATCTGAGGGAGGAGAGAAAAGAGGAGGAGAGGAGAGGAGAGAGAGGAGGAGGAGGAGAGGAGAGAGGAGGAGAGGAGAGGAGGAGAGAGGAGGAGAGGAGGAGAGGAGAGAGAAAAGAGGAGGAGAGGAGAGGAGAGGAGAGAGAGGAGGAGGAGGAGAAGAGAGAGGAGAGGAGAGGAGGAGAGAGGAGGAGAGGAGGAGAGGAGAGAGAAAAGAGGAGGAGAGGAGAGGAGAGGAGAGAGAGGAGGAGGAGGAGAAGAGAGAGGAGAGGAGAGAGGAGAGGACAGAGGAGGAGAGGAGAGAAGAGGAGAGGAGAGGAGAGAGGAGGAGAGGAGAGAGGAGGAGAGGAGAGGAGAGGAGAGAGGAGGAGAGAGGAGGAGAGGAGAGAGGAGGAGGAGCTCGTTAGAGGAGGAGGAGCTCGTTAGTGGAGGAGGAGCTCGTTAGAGGAGTAGGAGCTCGTTAGAGGAGGAGGAGCTCGTTAGTGGAGGAGGAGCTCGTTAGTGGAGGAGGAGCTCGTTAGAGGAGGAGGAGCTCGTTAGTGGAGGAGGAGCTCGTTAGAGGAGTAGGAGCTCGTTAGAGGAGGAGGAGCTCGTTAGTGGAGGAGGAGCTCGTTAGTGGAGGAGGAGCTCGTTAGAGGAGGAGGAGCTCGTTAGTGGAGGAGGAGCTCGTTAGAGGAGTAGGAGCTCGTTAGAGGAGGAGCAGCTCGTTAGTGGAGGAGGAGCTCGTTAGAGGAGGAGGAGCTCGTTAGAGGAGGAGGAGCTCGTTAGTGGAGGAGGAGCTCGTTAGAGGAGGAGGAGCTCGTTAGAGGAGGAGCTCGTTAGAGGAGTAGGAGCTCGTTAGAGGAGGAGGAGCTCGTTAGTGGAGGAGGAGCTCGTTAGAGGAGGAGGAGCTCGTTAGTGGAGGAGGAGCTCGTTAGAGGAGTAGGAGCTCGTTAGAGGAGGAGCAGCTCGTTAGTGGAGGAGGAGCTCGTTAGAGGAGGAGGAGCTCGTTAGAGGAGGAGGAGCTCGTTAGAGGAGGAGCTCGTTAGAGGAGGAGGAGCTCGTTAGAGGAGGAGCTCGTTAGAGGAGGAGGAGCTCGTTAGAGGAGGAGGAGCTCGTTAGTGGAGGAGGAGCTCGTTAGAGGAGGAGGAGCTCGTTAGAGGAGGAGCTCGTTAGAGGAGGAGCTCGTTAGAGGAGGTGTTATGGGGGGTTCTGTCAACAGCCGCTTTTCCATCTGTTCCTCCTGGGGGAGATTTGGGTTCAGAGTGAAACAAATTACACAGGTTCAAAATCCTCCTGCTCGTCTCCTCCTCGTCTCCTCCTTGTTTCCTCCTCCTCGTCTCCTCCTCGTCTCCTCCTTGTTTCCTCCTCTCTTCCTCCTCCTCGTCTCCTCCTCGTTTCCTCCTCTCTTCCTCCTCCTCGTCTCCTCCTCTCTTTCTCCTCCTTGTCTCCTCCTCATTTCCTCCTCATTTCCTCCTCTCTTTCTCCTCCTCGTCTCCTCCTCGTTTCCTCCTCGTCTCCTCCTCGTCTCCTCCTCCTCCTCGTCTCCTCCTCATTTCCTCCTTGTCTCCTCCTCGTCTCCTCCTCGTCTCCTCCTCATCTCCTCCTCATCTCCTCCTCTCTTTCTCCTCCTCATCTCCTCCTCCTCCTCGTCTCCTCCTCCTCGTTATCTCCTCGTCTCCTCCTCGTCCCGCCCCCTGCCCTCAGGCCCCGCCCCCTGATCCCAGGTCCCGCCCCCTGACCCCAGGTCCCGCTCCCTGAGCTCAGGCCCCGCCCCCTGCCCCCAGGTCCCGCCCCCTGAGCTCAAGCCCCGCCCCCTGATCCCAGGTCCCGCCCCCTGATCCCAGGTCCCGCCCCCTGACCCCAGGTCCCGCCCCCTGAGCTCAGGCCCCGCCCCCTGATCCCAGGTCCCGCCCCCTGCCCTCAGGCCCCTCCCCCTGACCCCAGGCCTCGCCTCCTGACCCCAGGCCCCGCCCCCTCGCCACAGTCCCGCGGTTGATTCGCCGTTTTATGAAAGTCTTCCTAAATTTAAACACAAGTGGCTGTGGTTTGGCCAATCAGAGTGGAGCCTGGCGGGGCATCTGACGCTGGGGGTGTTCTACATGTGTGTCTGTGGCGGAATGTCCAGCAGTTACCATAGAGACACGACACACATGATCAAATGGATTTAAACAGCACCTTTTCTGGTGTCAGGTCCTGGTCCTGGTCCTGGTCCTGGTCCTGGTCCTGGTCTTGGTCTTGGTCTGGTCCTGGTCCTGGTCCTGGTCCTGGTCTCGGTCCTGGTCCTGGTCCTGCCCTCGGTCCTGGTCCTGGTCTTGGTCCTGGTTTCGGTCTCGGTCCTGGTCTTGGTCTTGGTCTGGTCCTGGTCCTGTCCTCGGTCCTGGTCCTGGTCCTGGTCCTGGTCCTGGTCCTGGTCCTGGTCCTGGTCTTGGTCCTGGTCTCGGTCCTGGTCCTGGTCCTGTCCTCGGTCCTGGTCGTGGTCCTGGTCGTGGTCCTGGTCTCGGTCCTGGTCCTGGTCCTGGTCCTGGTCCTGGTCCTGGTCTCGGTCCTGGTCTCGGTCCTGGTCCTGGTCCTGGTCCTGGTCTCGGTCCTGGTCTCGGTCCTGGTCCTGGTCCTGGTCCTGGTCCTGGTCCTGGTCCTGGTCTCGGTCCTGGTCTCGGTCCTGGTCTCGGTCCTGGTCTCGGTCCTGGTCCTGGTCCTGGTCCTGGTCCTGGTCTCGGTCCTGGTCTCGGTCCTGGTCCTGGTCCTGGTCCTGGTCGCCCACTCCTCACCTCCCATCGTGTTACCATGGCAACAGGCCAAATGTGTCCTCACCGACAGGACGCACAGGTGCATCATGGGAACAGGAGCAACAATATACTGAGACCACGCCCCCTCCAAACCCCAGTGCATCCTGGGAGAAACGTCATGATGTGATTCTGAGGCGTCCATTTTGTGTTTAGGTTTAAAAACAAATGTGTGAATCCATTTTAACTCCTCTCCTCCTCCTCTCCTCCTCCTCTCCTCTCAACTCCTCCTCTCCTCTCTCCTCTCTCCTCCTCCTCTCCTCTCTCCTCCTCCTCCTCTCCTCTCTCCTCCTCCTCCTCCTCTCCTCCTCTCCTCTCCTCTCTCCTCTCTCCTCCCATCTCCTCTCTCCTCCTCTCCTCTCAACTCCTCCTCTCCTCTCTCCTCCTCCTCCTCTCCTCCTCCTCCTCTCTCCTCTCCTCTCTCCTCTCCTCTCCTCCTCTCCTCTCTCCTCCTCCTCTCCTCCTCCTCCTCTCCTCTTCTCTCCTCCTCCCCTCTCTCCTCTCCTCCTCTCTCCTCCTCCTCCTCTCCCCTCTCCTCCTCTCCTCCTCTCTCCTCCTCCTCCTCTCCTCTCTCCTCCTCTCCTCCTCCTCCTCTCTCCTCCTCTCCTCTCTCCTCCTCTCCTCCTCCTCTCCTCCTCTCTCCTCCCTCCTCCTCTCTCCTCCTCTCCTCCTCCTCCTCTCCTCTCTCCTCCTCTCCTCCTCTCCTCCTCTCCTCCTCCTCTCCTCCTCTCTCCTCCTCTCCTCTCTCCTCCTCTCCTCCTCTCCTCCTCTCCTCTCTCCTCCTCTCCTCTCTCCTCCTCTCCTCTCTCCTCTCCTCTCCTCCTCTCCTCTCTCCTCCTCCTCTCCTCCTCCTCCTCTCCTCTTCTCTCCTCCTCCTCTCTCCTCTCCTCTCTCCTCTCCTCCTCTCTCCTCCTCCTCCTCTCCCCTCTCCTCCTCTTCTCCTCTCCTCCTCCTCCTCTCCTCTCTCCTGCTCTCTCCTCCTCTCTCATCCTCTCCTCCTCTCCTCTCTCCTCCTCTGTCCTCCTCTCTTCTCTCCTCCTCTGTCCTCCTCTGTCCTCCTCTCCTCTCTCCTCCTCTCCTCCTCTCCTCCTCTCCTCTCCTCCTCTCCTCCTCTCCTCTCTCCTCCTCTCCTCTCTCCTCCTCTCCTCCTCTCTCCTCCTACTCCTCTCCTCCTCCTCCTCCTCTCCTCCTCAGGTCCGGAGTGCTCCCGTAACTTCACGGCTCCTCAGGGTCGCCTGGTGACTCCGGGTTTTCCGGATAAGTATCCCAATAACCTGGAGTGCACGCTGATGATTCTGGCTCCGCCCACGTCCGAGATCCTCCTGGAGTTTGAGACGTTCGACATGGAGCCGGACACCACGTCTCCACCGGGGGCGCTGTGCCGCTTCGACTGGCTCGAGATCTGGGACGGGCTCCCCGCAGGTCCGAGGGTCTGAGGGGGTTATTTAGGACTGAACCAGGACCAGGACTGAACCAGGACTGAACCAGGACTGAACCGGGACTGAACCGGGACTGAACCGGGACCGAACCAGGACTGAACCAGGACTGAACCAGGACTGAACCAGGACTGAACCGGGACTAAACCAGGACTGAACCAGGACTGAACCAGGACTGAACCAGAACTAAACCGGGATTTAACCAGGACTCAGTGTATGTAACTTTCCTGCTGCTCGTCTCCATGGAGATGTGAGTAAAGGTAGAGAAAATATTGAGCATTGATTCGCCTCTCCATAGACCTGACCTGTAACTAGGCCCGGTGGCATTAGCTTATTGTCTCCATGGCGATAGGAACGTTTAATGCCGCACTCCGGAATGTGCCAGGCCCAACGAGAGCATCTGCACGGAGACAAACGGGTGGAGGACGACGGGGCGTGGGTGGATGTCTCTACCCCAGAAACAGAGCTTCGTGTTGGGGTTGGCGTGGCGGGCGCGGGGGGGCGTGGGTGGATGTCTCTACCCCAGAAACAGAGCCTCGTGTTGGGGTTGGCGTGGCGGGCGCGGGGGGGCGTGGGTGGATGTGTCTTCCCCAGAAACAGAGCCTCGTGTTGGGGTTGGCGTGGCGGGCGCGGGGGGGTGTGGGTGGATGTGTCTTCCCCAGAAACAGAGCCTCGTGTTGGGGTTGGCGTGGCGGGTGCGGGGGGGTGTGGGTGGATGTCTCTACCCCAGAAACAGAGCTTCGTGTTGGGGTTGGCATGGCGGGCGCGGGGGGCGTGGGAGGATGTCTCTACCCCAGAAACAGAGCCTCGTGTTGGGGTTGGCGTGGCGGGGGCGGGGGGGGGTTGGGGGATGTCTCAACCCCAGAAACAGAGCCTCGGGTTGGGGTTGGTGTGGCGGAGTGCGGGGCGTGGGTGGATGTCTCTACCCCAGAAACAGAGCCTCGTGTTGGGGTTGGCGTGGCGGGTGCGGGGGGGCGTGGGTGGATGTCTCTACCCCAGAAACAGAGCCTCGTGTTGGGGTTGGCGTGGCGGGCGCGGGGGGGCGTGGGTGGATGTCTCTACCCCAGAAACAGAGCCTCGTGTTGGGGTTGGCGTGGCGGGTGCGGGGGGGTGTGGGTGGATGTCTCTACCCCAGAAACAGAGCCTCGTGTTGGGGTTGGTGTGGTGGGCGCGGGGGGGTGTGGGTGGATGTCTCTACCCCAGAAACAGAGCCTCGTGTTGGGGTTGGCGTGGCGGGCGTGGGGGGGTGTGGGTGGATGTCTCTACCCCAGAAACAGAGCCTCGTGTTGGGGTTGGCGTGGCGGGCGCGGGGGGGTGTGGGTGGATGTGTGCCCTCAGGAGCTGAATGTGGAGGGACTCAGATCTGGAGCACACCCAGAGAAAGTGACCTGTTGTGGGGACAGTTTGTCAGCGTGAGACGGGGGGGGCGGGGGGTGGTGGATGGATGCCTTTTACACAAAAAGAGTGCCTCATTTTGGGGATAACGTGGAGGGTGTAGGGGGGGTGTGGATGGATGTGTCGTACCCAGGATGAGGGCCTCGTCTCGGGGATAGCGTGGACGTTCGGGGGGGGTCTGATGGATGTGTCGTACCCAGGATGAGGGCCTCGTCTCGGGGATAGCGTGGACGTTCGGGGGGGTGTGGATGGATGTCTTTTACCCAGGATGAGTGCCTCGTCTCGGGGATAGCGGGGGCGTTCGGGGTGTGGATGGATGTCTTTTACCCAGGATGAGGGCCTCGTCTCGGGGATAGCGTGGACGTTCGGGGGGGTGTGGATGGATGTCTTTTACCCAGGATGAGTGCCTCGTCTCTGGGATAGCGTGGGCGTTTGGGGGGGTCTGATGGATGTGTCGTACCCAGGATGAGGGCCTCGTCTCGGGGATAGCGTGGACGTTCGGGGGGGGTCTGATGGATGAGTGCCCTCCAGAGGTGCAGGGACGCGGGGATGTTTTGAAGGATGCGGCCTCCTGGAGCAGAACCAGGAGGAACTAGGCCAAACCAGACAAGACGGATGACACGGAGCCGCTCGGAAAAACACGGAAAAACAGGGAATTGTGGGTATTTTTAGACACGCGCTGTTACTAAGGCTGAGACAGGACGGAGACGAGTCACGAGGAGACGGGATCTTTAGAAACGGAACGCAGATAAATTATTTACACCTTAGCGACAAAGAGGGTCTTTTTATTCAATCTAACCGTGTTTAATGTGAGGAAATGTTCCGCAGTGGAGCTTTAACTCTGGTCAAATGTGATGGAATGGTTCAGTCCTCGTTCAGTCCTGGCTCAGTCCTGGTCCGGTTCTGGTTCTGGTCCGGTCCTGGTTCAGTCCTGGTTCGGTCCTGGTTTAGTCCTGGTTTAGTCCTGGTTTAGTCCTGGTTTAGTTCTGGTTTAGTTCTAGTTTAGTTCTGGTTTAGTCCTGGTTTAATCCTTGTCCGGTCCTGGTCCGGTCCTGGTCCAGTCCTGGTCCGGTCCTGGTCCAGTCCTGGCTCAGTCCTGGTCCGGTCCTGGTCCTGGTCCTGGTCCTGGTCCGGTCCTGGTCCTGGTCCGGTCCTGGCTCAGTCCTGGTTCTGGTCTTGCAGTGGGCCCTCACATCGGCAGGTTCTGTGGTCTGGCGTCTCCGGGTCGGGTCGTTTCTTACACCGGGATCTTGTCCATGACCATCACCACGGACAGCGCCATCTCCAGGGAGGGATTCTCCGCCAACTACACCATCCGGGACAGGGAGGTGCCGGGGCGCGCCTCCTCCGGTGAGACGCTGCTCCTCCTGCTGCTGCTCCTCCTGCTCCTGCTCCTCCTGCTCCTCTCACCTCCTCTCACCTCCTCTTGCTGCTGCTCCTCCTGCTCCTCTCACCTCCTCTCACCTCCTCCTGCTGCTGCTGCTCCTTCTCTCACCTCCGTCTGACCTTCTCTGCTTTTCTCTCTTTCCTCCTCTCCTCCTCCTCTCTCTTCCTCACACATGTATCTCATAAAGTTGTGAGTTATGTGTGACCTCTGACCCCCTCTGACCCCCTCTGACCCCCTCTGACCCCCTCTGTTCTCCTGCTGCTCCTGAAGACGCTTTAGTTCTCGGTTCCTCTTGTTCTCAGGGAGGAGCAGGTTTGGCCCTAAAGTCTGAGCCACGTTTATCTGATTTTTTATTTTTATTCTTTGTGTTTTCAGATTTTGTCTCTGTGTTTTAAAAAAAAAAGAAGTGTTTTTTAGATTTTTTCTCCGTGTTTCCCGATTTCTCGTTTTTATTCTCCATATTTTTCCCTGTGATTTCCTATTTCTTCTCCGTGTTTTCACATTTTTTTTCGTGTTTTCAGATTTTTTCTCCGTGTTTTCATATTTCTTCTCCGGTTTTCCAGATTTCTCGTGCCTGGAGCCGTTGGGGATGGAGTCCGGGGACATCGGGTCAGACCGGATCGTGGCCTCGTCCAAATACAACCAGAACTGGTCTCCAGAAAGATCCAGACTGAACTATCGAGAGAACGGCTGGACCCCGTCTGAGGACACGGTCCGAGAGTGGATACAGGTGAGACCGGGACCAGGACCAGACCAGGACCAGACCAGGACCAGAGCAGGACCAGACCAGGACCAGGACCACGACCAGGACCAGACCAGGACCAGACCAGGACCAGAGCAGGACCAGGACCAGACCAGGACCAGGACCAGGACCACGACCAGGACCAGACCAGGACCAGAGCAGGACCAGACCAGGACCAGACCAGGACCAGGACCAGACCAGGACCAGACCAGGACCAGACCAGGACCAGACCAGGACCAGGACCAGAGCAGGACCAGGACCGGGACTAAACCAGGACCAGACCAGGACCAGACCAGGACCAGGACCAGACCAGGACCAGACCAGGACCAGACCAGGACCAGGACCAGGACCACGACCAGGGCCAGACCAGGACCAGACCAGGACCAGGACCAGACCAGGACCAGAGCAGGACCAGACCAGGACCAGACCAGGACCAGACCAGGACCAGACCAGGACCAGGACCAGGACCAGGACCACGACCACGACCAGGACCAGACCAGGACCAGAGCAGGACCAGACCAGGACCAGACCAGGACCAGACCAGGACCAGAGCAGGACCAGACCAGGACCAGACCAGGACCAGGACCAGACCAGGACCAGACCAGGACCAGACCAGGACCAGGACCGGGACTAAACCAGGACCAGACCAGGACCAGACCAGGACCAGACCAGGACCAGACCAGGACCAGGACCGGGACTAAACCAGGACCAGACCAGGACCAGACCAGGACCAGGACCGGGACTAAACCAGGACCAGACCAGGACCAGACCAGGACCAGGACCGGGACTAAACCAGGACCAGACCAGGACCAGACCAGGACCAGGACCGGGACTAAACCAGGACCAGACCAGGACCAGACCAGGACCAGGACCGGGACTAAACCAGGACCAGACCAGGACCAGACCAGGACCAGACCAGGACCAGGACCGGGACTAAACCAGGACCAGACCAGGACCAGACCAGGACCAGGACCGGGACTAAACCAGGACCAGACCAGGACCAGACCAGGACCAGGACCGGGACTAAACCAGGACCAGACCAGGACCAGACCAGGACCAGACCAGACCAGGACCAGGACCAGGACCAGGACCAGGACCAGACCAGGACCAGGACCAGGACCAGGACCAGGACCAGGACCAGACCAGGACCAGACCAGGACCAGGACCAGGACCAGACCAGGACCAGACCAGAGCCAATTCAGGTTTTATGTGAATCGGCTCTGGCCCATTCTCCTATTCTAAAATGATTTGGTGAATCAATAGATTAAAATAACAAATGCTGTTGCTACGTGAACACGGGGAAGACCAGGACTCTCTGAGCCGCAGGTCCCGGAACATCGTCACATCCACAGTTGGGACTCTGGAGCGTCGCTCTGATCCGTCTGCCACATTCTCTGTTTTGGACATTTTGGCCTAAATATCTGATTCAAAAATGAGCTGTGGCTGCGTCTGGAGAACGTTCTGTTGCTGCGCTGAAGCTGCTGAAGGTGCAGAGCCTCATTTCAGGCAGAAGATACACGTATATTCTCCCATGATGCATTTCCTTTAGTTCGTTTGGACCTACAGCCTCTGGTTTGGACCCGAGTTCATGTTCACACCAGAAGAACCGCACCAGAATTTGGCCTTTGGTGCAGAAGCAAACAGGCCGAGACCTCCTCTGTTTTACAGTCTGACTGAAGCTTTTACACCAACGGAAACGAACTGAACTCAGAGCTTTTGGTTCAATCCACAACTGAACCACTTGTTTCACCTGAGACAATTTCTGTTTCTGCACAAATCTGTTGTTTTTCTGTGGTTCTTCTTATGTTTGCTTCCTAAACCCTAAACGCTCTCGGCTCTCGGCTCGTCTCCATTGTGCTGCTGCTGCTGCTGCTGCTGCTGCTGCTGCTGCTGCTGCTGCTGCTGCTGCTGCTGCTGCTGCTGCGTCTTTGGGAAAGACTCGTCCAGAAGAACCGGGGGAAGTGACCACATGGGCTTTGTCCCGCGACACGTCTTTGTCTCGACTCAAGTGGACAGGAAGTGGACAGGAAGTGGACAGGAAGTGGACGCACAAATGGACAGGAAGTGGACAGGGGCCGTACAGGAAGTGACTCTTTCGGAGGTCGCGCCGTATTGTCGGTCTGTGGAGAGTCGTAAACACGAGAACAAAACCCTGGTTTAGATCCTGGTTTAGATCCTGGTTTAGTCCAGGTTTAGTCCTGGTTTAGTCCTGGTTTAGTCCTGGTTTAGTCCTGGTTTAGTCCTGGTTTAGTCCTGGTTCAGTCCTGGTTTAGTCCTGGTTCAGTCCTGGTTTAGTCCTGGTTCAGTCCTGGTTTAGTCCTGGTTTAGTCCTGGTTTAGTCCTGGTTCAGTCCTGGTTTAGTCCTGGTTTAGTCCTGGTTTAGTCCTGGTTCAGTCCTGGTTTAGTCCTGGTTCAGTCCTGGTTTAGTCCTGGTTCAGTCCTGGTTTAGTCCTGGTTTAGTCCTGGTTTAGTCCTGGTTCAGTCCTGGTTCAGTCCTGGTTTAGTCCTGGTTTAGTCCTGGTTCAGTCCTGGTTTAGTCCTGGTTTAGATCCTGGTTTAGTCCTGGTTTAGTCCTGGTTCAGTCCTGGTTTAGTCCTGGTTTAGTCCTGGTTTAGTCCTGGTTCAGTCCTGGTTTAGTCCTGGTTCAGTCCTGGTTTAGTCCTGGTTTAGTCCTGGTTTAGTCCTGGTTCAGTCCTGGTTCAGTCCTGGTTTAGTCCTGGTTCAGTCCTGGTTCAGTCCTGGTTTAGTCCTGGTTTAGTCCTGGTTCAGTCCTGGTTTAGTCCTGGTTTAGATCCTGGTTTAGTCCTGGTTTAGTCCTGGTTTAGTCCTGGTTCAGTCCTGGTTCAGTCCTGGTTTAGTCCTGGTTCAGTCCTGGTTTAGTCCTGGTTTAGTCCTGGTTCAGTCCTGGTTTAGTCCTGGTTCAGTCCTGGTTTAGTCCTGGTTTAGTCCTTTAGAGGAGCAGATGTGACGTCAGATTTCAGAAAATAAAGGATTTAAAAATGTTTCGTGTTTCACGTGTTTCACGACGTGTTTCCTTCTGCGATAAGAAACATTTATATAAATATACAGTTTAATCTGCACCTCCTCCTCCTCTCCTCCTCTTCCTCCTCTCCTCTCCTCCTCCTCTCCTCCTCCTCTCCTCTCTCCTTCTCTGTCGTCTCTTTATCTCCTCTCCTCCTCCTCCTCCTCTCCTCCTCCTCTCCTCCTCCTCTCCTCTCTCCTTCTCTGTCGTCTCTTTATCTCCTCTTCTCCTCCTCCTCCTCTCCTCCTCCTCTCCTCTCTCCTTCTCTGTCGTCTCTTTATCTCCTCTCCTCCTCCTCCCTCCTCTCCTCCTCCTCTCCTCCTCCTCTCCTCTCTCCTTCTCTGTCATCTCTTTATCTCCTCTTCTCCTCCTCCTCCTCTCCTCCTCCTCTCCTCTCTCCTTCTCTGTCGTCTCTTTATCTCCTCTCCTCCTCCTCCCTCCTCTCCTCCTCCTCTCCTCCTCCTCTCCTCTCTCCTTCTCTGTCGTCTCTTTATCTCCTCTCCTCCTCCTCCTCCTCTCCTCCTCTCCTCCTCTCCTCCTCCTCCTCTCCTCCTCCTCTCCTCTCTCCTTCTCTGTCGTCTCTTTATCTCCTCCCCTTCTCCTCCTCCTCCTCTCCTCCTTCTCCTCCTCCTCTCCTCCTCCTCCTTCTCCTCCTCTCCTCCTCTTCTCCTCCTCCTCCTCCTCTCCTCCTCTCCTCCTCCTCCTCCTCCTCTCCTCCTTCTCCTCCTCCTCTCCTCCTCCTCCTCTCCTCCTCTCCTCCTCTCCTCCTCCTCTCCTCCTCCTCTCCTTCTCCTCTCCTCTCTCCTTCTCTGTCGTCTCTTTATCTCCTCTCCCTCATCCCTCGTTCAGACTCAGATAAACTCTTCCTCTTTTCCTCTGCTTTCGTTTCATTTCGTTTTGGTTTTTTTCCCTCGAGGCCAAAATGTTCGAATTTAGTTTTTCAGTTTTCAGCAGATTTTAATCAGGACTAAACCAGGACTAAACCAGGACTAAACCAGGACTAAACCAGGACTAAACCAGGACTAAACCAGGATCTAAACCAGGGTCTAAACCAGGACTAAACCAGGACTAAACCAGGACTAAACCAGGTCTAAACCAGGACTAAACCAGGTCTAGACCAGGTCTAAACCAGGACTAAACCAGGACTAAACAGGACTAAACCAGGATCTAAACCAGGACTAAACCAGGACTAAACCAGGACTAAACCAGGTCTAAACCAGGACTAAACCAGGTCTAGACCAGGTCTAAACCAGGACTAAACCAGGACTAAACCAGGACTAAACCAGGATCTAAACCAGGACTAAACCAGGTCTAAACCAGGTCTAAACCAGGTCTACACCAGGACTAAACCAGGACTAAACCAGGTCTACACCAGGACTAAACCAGGACTAAACCAGGACTAAACCAGGTCTAGACCAGGTCTACACCAGGACTAAACCAGGACTAAACCAGGACTAAACCAGGTCTAGACCAGGACTAAACCAGGACTAAACCAGGACTAAACCAGGACTAAACCAGGACTAAACCAGGTCTAAACCAGGACTAAACCAGGACTAAACCAGGACTAAACCAGGACTAAACCAGGTCTAAACCAGGACTAAACCAGGACTAAACCAAGACTAAACCAGGATCTAAACCAGGACTAAACCAGGACTAAACCAGGATCTAAACCAGGACTAAACCAGGATCTAAACCAGGACTAAACCAGGACTAAACAGGACTAAACCAGGACTAAACCAGGACTAAACCAGGACTAAACCAGGATCTAAAACAGGATCTAAACCAGGTCTAAACCAGGACTAAACCAGGATCTAAACCAGGATCTAAACCAGGACTAAACCAGGATCTAAACCAGGG
>CM068359.1:1250030-1375030 GCA_034769755.1 Odontamblyopus lacepedii
TGCTGTCCCCTGTCCCATTGCCCCTGTAACCCTGGCCCCCTGTCTCACCTGTCCCTGTAACTGTTCCGAGTCCCTTTCCCCCTGTCCCCCTGTCCCTTTTTTTCACCTGTCCCTTTCCCCCTGTCCCTTTGTTTCACCTGTCCCTGTCCCCCTGTCCCTTTGTTTCACCTGTCCCTGTCCCCCTGTCCCTTTGTTTCACCTGTCCCTGTCCCCCTGTCCCTTTGTTTCACCTGTCCCTGTCCCCCTGTCCCTTTGTTTCACCTGTCCCTGTCCCCCTGTCCCTTTGTTTCACCTGTCCCTGTCCCCCTGTCCCTTTGTTTCACCTGTCCCTGTCCCCCTGTCCCTGTCCTTGTCCCTTTGCTTAATTCAAGTCAGTTTAACTATAATAGAAAATCCTCTTTTGCCAAAGGTGGTGGAGAATGACCCAGATCCAGACTGCCAGACGCTGATGGACCAAAACCGAGCGAGGGGAATGTCGGGAAAAAAGGAAGAGGAGAAACTCGCGAAATCCCAGCGGCTGAAGGAAGAGCCGGAGTGGAGCCTGTGGGATCTGAGCTCCAGCAGAACCGCACTGCAAAGGCTTTTCTACCAGCGTTAAACTGACTTGATATTTACTTTTTCTATTAAATCAAGCCAGGCTAAACAAGGCCACTTTATTTGTACAGCACAGTTCCTACACAAAGTCATTCAAAGTGCTTTACAGAATAGGAAATACATTCAAATCACAACACAAACAAATCAAAACATAAATAACCATCATGAAATTTTAAAATAGAGACGCGACATTAAATTAGAGAGAATTAGAGAGAAGAGCAGAGTGCGGAGTGGAAAATGAAAACCTTTCAGTCATATTCAGCTGAACAGAACCGTTTTTACCTGGATTTATACAGAGTCAGAGTCTCACATTCAAGACCTTCATTCTTTCACTTCCTCCTCAAACCAATAAGGGGAAAATCTGTCCATAAACACTTGAAACTCGTGTTTTCTGCTCAGAACAAGATTCAGATTTCGTCTTGTTTTAAGAAAACTTGGTAAGTGAAAAGTTCTTACTGCACTGGCAGAAAATTTCACTTAAAATAGGGAATTTTTACCTCAAAACTGGTATTTTTTTCTGATTTTTTCAGAGGTCTTTTTTTCAGAACAGAAGAACAGGAACAGCACAGATTCTGCAGCGGGAGGAACATTTATAGAGACGCAGCTCTGCAGAAACACACACATATATTTGTGTTTATGGTCGTACAAACTAATAAAAAACTAATTTAGTTGAGTTAATAGTTCGTAGATCGTTTTACCCACATATTTAGTCATTTTATTTATTTCACGCACATCTGTTTGAGACTTTACACTGGGAAAAAAACACTCTCTAGGTGAGTTAAAATGACTTAAATTAAGAACATTTGACTTTATTTGAGCAGATTTAACTTGACAAGTGAAATAATCTGCTGTGGAATAAGTGTTTTTCTCTTAATTCAAGCAACATTAGATTTTATTTCTTATTTTAAGTGCAAAAAGTCGTTGTTTTTCTTATTTTAAGTACAGAAATCTTACTGCACCGACACATTATTTTACTTGTCAAGTTAAATTTACTCAAATCCTGGTAAAACCTTTTAATCCAAGTCATTTTAGTTTGACTAGATTTTGTTTTTCGCGGTGCAGTTTCACTCTCGTCTTTGAACGCGGCTCCTGTTTGTTTTGCACCGTCTGGACTCCATTTCCCACGATGCCCCTGGAGGGGGGCGTCGTCGCTCGCGCACATGCTGCACATTTCGCATCTGTGACAGACTGTGAATAACGCGCGTATTATTAGCGCTTTTCATTCGCGTTTATTCCGCAGAAATGGACGCGGAGGAGGACGAGGCGCTGCTGTTTCTCATTCACCAACATCTGCAGAGCCGCGGCTTCACCAAAGCGGCCAAAAAGCTCCAAAAACACGTCTCTCAGGTAAAACTGCGCCTTTTTACGCGCAGAGCTTCGCCACAGCTCCGCCACCGGCTCTTTCCGCTGTTTTCACACCGGTGTCCTCATATTTCCTCCGGGGATCTCATATAAATTCTGAATTGTTGCTGTTATATAATGTGCTAAACAAACTCAGCCTCGGTACAAACTGTTCTTTTTGGAGAATCGTGTCAGAACTCGGGATTGTGACGCGTAAAAGTGCGTTTCTGAAGCGATTCTGAAGCGTTTCTGAAGCGTTTGTCCCGGTTTGTGGCCCGTGGCAGCGAAAGAACACAATGTTTCTGCAGCAGCGTGGCCCCAGAATGTCCCGTGAAGGAGCTTTAAAGCCCAGACACGTGCGCTGCTCCGTTACTCCCGGATCACAACTCTGCGGAATCGTATCGTATCGTATCACTTAAACAGACCCTGAGATCCGCCGCTGGATCGTGCACATTTATTATTATTATTATTATTATTTACAGCGCCCGCGTGTAGATTTAGAACTGTCTGGAATGTTCCGCAGTCTGGCTTTAAAACTTTCTATCTCCATGGAGACCAGAGCAAGTTCCAGGTCAGATCTGTGTAGGTCTAAACCAGGTCTGAACCAGGTCTAAACCGGGTCTAAACCAGGTCTAAACCGGGTCTGAACCGGGTCTAAACCGGGTCTAAACCAGGTCTAAACCAGGTCTGAACCACGTCTGAACCGGGTCTGAACCGGGTCTAAACCGGGTCTGAACCGGGTCTGAACCGGGTCTGAACCGGGTCTAAACCGGGTCTGAACCGGGTCTAGACCGGGTCTAAACCAGGTCTAAACCAGGTCTGAACCAGGTCTGAACCAGGTCTAAACCAGGTCTAAACCAGGTCTAAACCAGGACTAAACCAGGTCTAAACCAGGTCTAAACCAGGTCTAAACCAGGTCTAAACCAGGTCTAAACCAGGTCTGAACCAGGTCTAAACCAGGACTAAACCAGGACTAAACCAGGACTAAACCAGGTCTGAACCAGGTCTGAACCAGGACTAAACCAGGTCTAAACCAGGACTAAACCAGGTCTGAACCAGGTCTGAACCAGGTCTGAACCAGGTCTAAACCAGGTCTAAACCAGGACTAAACCAGGTCTACACCAGGTCTAAACCAGGTCTAAACTAGGACTAAACCAGGTCTACACCAGGTCTAAACCAGGTCTAAACTAGGACTAAACTGCAAAAATCCCTATAAAATCAGGCGTCCTGACTGTGAGGGCGTCGCCCCTCCACAGATCTGACCTGTGACCTGTGGTTTGGTCTCCGTGGAGACAGAAGTGACACGGTGCAGCTTTAAAGGACTAAATGTGTTTGTGTCTCAGGTGGACGGAGCCGAGGGACAGTCCAGTCTGCAGGACATTTACTCTGTGTGGAGGAGGTGCGCCCCTGTCACTGCACCTGTCACTGCTCCTGTCACTGCTCCTGTCACTGCTCCTGTCACTGCTCCTGCCACTGCCCCTGTCACTGCCCCTGTCACTGCCCCTGTCTCTGCTCCTGTCACTGCCTCTGTCTCTGCCCCTGTCACTGCCCCTGTCACTGCTCCTGTCTCTGCCCCTGTCACTGCACCTGTCACTGCCCCTGTCACTGCCCCTGTCACTGCCCCTGTCACTGCTCCTGTCACTGCCCCTGTCACTGCCCCTGTCACTGCCCTGTCACTGCCCCTGTCACTGCTCCTGTCACTGCCCCTGTCACTGCACCTGTCACTGCACCTGTCACTGCACCTGTCACTGCTCCTGTCACTGCCCCTGTCACTGCACCTGTCACTGCACCTGTCACTGCACCTGTCACTGCACCTGTCACTGCACCTGTCACTGCACCTGTCACTGCACCTGTCACTGCACCTGTCACTGCCCCTGTCTCTGCTCCTGTCACTGCACCTGTCTCTGCCCCTGTCTCTGCCCCTGTCTCTGCTCCTGTCACTGCCCCTGTCTCTGCTCCTGTCTCTGCTCCTGTCACTGCTCCTGTCACTGCCCCTGTCACTGCCCCTGTCACTGCCCCTGTCACTGCTCCTGTCTCTGCACCTGTCTCTGCCCCTGTCTCTGCTCCTGTCACTGCACCTGTCTCTGCTCCTGTCACTGCCCCTGTCTCTGCACCTGTCTCTGCACCTGTCTCTGCACCTGTCTCTGCACCTGTCACTGCCCCTGTCACTGCACCTGTCTCTGCCCCTGTCACTGCTCCTGTCTCTGCTCCTGTCTCTGCCCCTGTCTCTGCTCCTGTCTCTGCCCCTGTCTCTGCTCCTGTCTCTGCTCCTGTCACTGCACCTGTCTCTGCACCTGTCACTGCCCCTGTCTCTGCTCCTGTCTCTGCTCCTGTCACTGCCCCTGTCACTGCTCCTGTCACTGCTCCTGTCACTGCTCCTGTCTCTGCTCCTGTCACTGCTCCTGTCTCTGCCCCTGTCTCTGCCCCTGTCTCTGCTCCTGTCTCTGCTCCTGTTTCTGCTCCTGTCTCTGCTCCTGTCACTGCACCTGTCTCTGCACCTGTCTCTGCACCTGTCACTGCTCCTGTCTCTGCTCCTGTCTCTGCTCCTGTCTCTGCACCTGTCACCTTTAAAATGACACAGTCCAGTTACTGTAGACCTGGTTCAGATCCCTCCAAACCAGGTCTAAACCAGGTCTAAACCAGGTCTAAACCAGGACTGAACCAGGACTGAACCAGGACTAAACCAGGACTAAACCAGGACTAAACCAGGTCTAAACCAGGTCTAAACCAGGCCTAAACCAGGCCTAAACCAGGCCTGAACCAGGTCTACACCAGGTCTACACCAGGTCTAAACCGGGTCTAAACCGGGTCTAAACCAGGACTAAACCAGGACTAAACCAGGACTAAACCGGGTCTAAACCAGGACTAAACCGGGTCTAAACCAGGAATAAACCAGGACTAAACCAGGAATAAACCAGGACTAAAGCAGGACTAAAGCAGGACTAAAGCAGGACTAAAGCGGGTCTAAACCGGGTCTAAACCAGGTCTAAACCAGGTCTAAACCAGGACTAAAGCAGTATTAAAGAAGGACTAAAGAAGGACTAAACCAGGACTAAAGCAGTATTAAAGAAGGACTAAACCGGGTCTAAACCAGGACTAAACCGGGTCTAAACCAGGACTAAACCAGGACTAAAGCAGGACTAAAGCAGTATTAAAGAAGGACTAAAGAAGGACTAAACCAGGACTAAAGCAGGACTTTTCTTCCGTGTGTCACAGACTCAGTCCTGCAGCTCTGGGGACGGTGGAGACGAACGGAGACATGAGTCCAGCAGAGGGACCAGGACCAGAGTCTGGACCGGGTTCAGGACCGGGTTCTGGACCGGGGATGGACCATGAGGTTAGTCCACTGTAGAATGGTGCCCAGGCTTGGATCCTGGTCTGGACTCGGGCTTTGTGTTTGCAGAAGGACTCAGAGGAGGCCGTGGTCCCGACGCAAGACCTGAGTCCGGACCAGGATCCAAGTCCGGACCAAGAACCAAGTCCGGACCAAGATCTCAGCCAGGAGCAGGACCCTGAACCGGAGGAAGACCCCAAACCAAAAGAGGTGGGACGGGAGGGCATCTGACACACGGGGACGGGGAGGGCATCTGACACACGGGGAGGGCATCTGATCATGTGATTTGATTGACAGGCGTCCACAGCTGAACCAACCAATGAAACTCCAGCAGAGACTGAAGCTCCTCCCCCTGAAGGTACGGCCTAAACCAGGACTAAACCAGGACTGAACTAGGACTGAACCAGGACTGAACCAGGACTAAACCAGGACTAAACCAGGACTGAACCAGGTCTAAACCAGGTCTAAACCAGGTCTAAACCAGGTCTAAACCAGGACTAAACCAGGACTGAACCAGGTCTAAACCAGGTCTAAACCAGGACTAAACCAGGTCTAAACCAGGACTGAACCAGGACTGAACCGGGTCTAAACCAGGACTGAACCAGGTCTAAACCAGGACTAAACCAGGACTAAACCAGGTCTAAACCAGGACTGAACCAGGTCTAAACCAGGTCTAAACCAGGACTGAACCAGGACTAAACCAGGACTAAACCAGGACTAAACCAGGTCTAAACCAGGACTAAACCAGGACTGAACCAGGACTAAACCAGGACTGAACCGGGTCTAAACCAGGACTGAACCAGGACTGAACCAGGACTAAACCAGGTCTAAACCAGGACTAAACCAGGACTAAACCAGGACTAAACCAGGTCTGAACCAGGTCTAAACCAGGTCTAAACCAGGACTGAACCAGGACTGAACCAGGACTGAACCAGGACTGAACCAGGACTGAACCAGGACTAAACCAGGACTAAACCAGGTCTAAACCAGGACTAAACCAGGTCTGAACCAGGTCTGAACCAGGACTGAACCAGGACTGAACCAGGTCTGAACCAGGTCTAAACCAGGTCTAAACCAGGACTGAACCAGGACTGAACCAGGACTGAACCAGGACTGAACCGGGTCTAAACCAGGACTGAACCGGGTCTAAACCAGGTCTAAACCAGGTCTAAACCAGGTCTAAACCAGGTCTGAACCAGGACTGAACCAGGACTGAACCAGGACTTAAGCTGGTCTAAACTCTCATGTTCTCATCCTCAGATCGTCCGGAGGAGGAGCAGAGTCCGGAGGAGGAGCAGAGTCCGGAGGAGGAGCAGAGTCCGGAGGAGGAGCAGAGTCCGGAGGAGGAGCAGAGTCCGGAGGAGGAGCAGGAGGTGAGACGGATTTAAAAAGGAGGATCTGGGAGTGAATGTTAAAGTTGTGTGTGTTCAGGAGCCCAAGACCACGGCTCTGACGCTGAGGCTGAGTCCAGAAGAAGACGAGGAAGACGAGAGGGAGGAGGAGAAAGAGGAGCAGAAGGAGGAGAAAGAGGAGGAGCAGAAGGAGGAGGAGCAGGAGGAGGAGAAAGAGGAGGAGGAGGAGAAAGAGGAGGAGCAGGAGGAGGAGAAACAGGAGGAGGAGAAAGAGCAGGAGAAAGAGGAGGAGGAGGAGGAGGAGAAAGAGGAGGAGCAGGCGGACGCCGCCGTCGGCCTCGCACCCTCAGGTGAGACACGTGTGAAGTCGAGATGTCCGAGAAACGTGTAATTCTTTTTTTTTATGTGTATGAATGTGCCCCATATTCTGTATGTCTGAGTGACGTCAGCGTCGCTCACATGAGGCTCCTGTTGCCACGGTTACAGGAGCGAATCTTGAGCCAGGTCCATATATGGAAATCCTCCCGCGAGTATCATAGCAACACAAGAGCCAATCATGAGTGAGGAGGTTAAATGTGGCGCCTCCTCCTGGCAGAGCTGATGCATCATATATACGGACTATGGATGTGATACTCTGCACCTGCAGGACACTGGATTTACCTGATTCTGCACAAGAAGAAGAAACTTTGAGCTTTAAAGAGTTTAAGTCACTGATTTATGTTGTTTGTTCTGTTCCGTACGAACAACAACAGAGTCACAATTTAACCAAATTCTCTTTACTTTCTGCTCGTTAAATTCTGCTCGTTCAGATTCTAGTCACATTAGATATTGTGACTGTTTGAGATATTTTGTCATTTTCTTTCAGAAATCGTCACTCGGGGGAAAGCGGGAAGGGAACTTACTTAGCAACGAAACGAGCTGTCAATCAAACCTGTTGCTAACGCTAGGGGGAGGGGCCTCGGGGAATGAAGGCGTCTGATTGGTCCGTTATTTCTGTTCAGATCTTGATTTAGGAACAAAACAGAGAAATGAAAAGTTCAGGATCCTGTGTGGCGGCTTCAGACGAACAGTTTAAGTCCAGAATGACGAGGCTCAGAGCAGCAGGTACAGACAGAGGGACGAGAAGATCCTAATGTGAAGGAGCCCCAAGAGCCTCCTGGAGCACTTCCTGTTTGGCACGCGCCGGCTAATGGGTTAGCGGCTGACGGGTTAGCAGCTAATGGGTTAGCTTAGTCCACTCATATATACGGACTATGGTTTGCCCTCTGCCCCAAACCCAGGCCAACAAAGTCTGGACAGTTCCTTCTTCATTTTGTTTCGTATATGTGGAGTTATAGGCTCGATGTAATAATTTGAGCTGCAGAATTTTATATCTCACACATTTAGAAATTTTAGTGCCCGAAACGTGTAATTCTGATCTGAAGGTCGCCGGTTCAAATCCCGTCGTGCTCTCGGGCAGGACCGTGGCCTGTGACACAGACGGGCTCCATCCAGTTTGGCTCCAGCTCACTTTGTGTTGTTAAACCGTCCCTCTGTCCCGGGGTGAGGGCCACGTTGCGCTCAGGTTCTTCCGGGTTCTTCCTCAGCGACAGCAGGAGGTTCTTTCTCCAGACGTTCTGTGTTCTCAGAAGTTCTTGGTTGGTTTTCGTTGGTGTGAAGCTTCAGTCGGATCTGCACTGAATCAAACGGACCCAGACCCCAAACACAGGAGGTCTCGATCTGCTCGACTCTGCACCAAACGCCAAACTCTGGTGCGGTTCCTCTGGGGGGAACCAAACTCAGGTCCAAACCAACGGTTCCAGATGCATCATGGGAGGGAGACTCATGATGTAATTTCCTGTTTGTGGTGAGTGAAGAAGACCCGAACCTCGACCCGAACCTCGACCCGAACCTCGACCCGAACCTCGACCCGAACCTCGACCCGAACCTCGACCCGAGCCTCGACCCGAACCTCGACCCGAACCTCGACCCGAACCTCGACCCGAGCCTCGACCCGAACCTCGACCCGCGGCTGAACGTGCTCCAAGTAACAAGCGACCAAAGGAACCAGAACTGATTTAAAGAACCAGTCCCAGTTTCCCTGAAGCGGCCGAGTGGACTCAGACCTGCAGAACGTCACCCGAGACAAACATCAGCTCCTGGCAGATCCACCAGGCCGACCTGTGCGCACTGGGCCCCGGGGTCTGGACGCCCTGTGCGCACTGGGCCCCGGGGTCTGGACGCCCTGTGCGCACTGGGCCCCGGGGTCTGGACGCCCTGTGCGCACTGGGCCCCGGGGTCTGGACGCCCTGTGCGCACTGGGCCCCGGGGCCTGGACGCCCTGTGCGCACTGGGCCCCGGGCCTGGGCGCCCTGCGCACTGGGCCCCGGGTCTGGGCGCCCCTGGGCGCACTGGGCCCCGGGGCCTGGCCGCCCTGTGCGCACTGGGCCCCGGGGCCTGGACGCCCTGTGCGCACTGGGCCCCGGGGCCTGGACGCCCTGTGCGCACTGGGCCCCGGGGCCTGGACGCCCTGTGCGCACTGGGCCCCGGGGCCTGGACGCCCTGTGCGCACTGGGCCCCGGGGCCTGGACGCCCTGTGCGCACTGGGCCCCGGGGTCTGGACGCTGTGCGCACTGGGCCCGCCGGCCTGGACGCCCTGTGCGCACTGGGCCCCGGGGCCTGGACGCCCTGTGCGCACTGGGCCCCGGGGCCTGGACGCCCTGTGCGCACTGGGCCCCGGGGCCTGGACGCCCTGTGCGCACTGGGCCCCGGGGCCTGGACGCCCTGTGCGCACTGGGCCCAGGCCTGGACGCCCTGTGCGCACTGGGCCCCGGGGCCTGGACGCCCTGTGCGCACTGGGCCCCGGGGTCTGGACGCCCTGTGCGCACTGGGCCCCGGGGTCTGGACGCCCTGTGCGCACTGGGCCCCGGGGTCTGGACGCCCTGTGCGCACTGGGCCCCGGGGCCTGGACGCCCTGTGCGCACTGGGCCCCGGGGCCTGGACGCCCTGTGCGCACTGGGCCCCGGGGCCTGGACGCGCTGGGGGCACGGGGCCCGGTGGGCTGGGCGCCCTGTGCGCGCTGGGCCCGGGGCCTGGCCGCCCCGTGCGCACTGGGCCCCGGGGCCTGGACGCCCTGTGCGCACTGGGCCCCGGGGCCTGGACGCCCTGTGCGCACTGGGCCCCGGGGCCTGGACGCCCTGTGCGCACTGGGCCCCGGGGCCTGGACGCCCTGTGCGCACTGGGCCCCGGGGCCTGGACGCCCTGTGCGCACTGGGCCCCGGGGTCTGGACGCTGTGCGCACTGGGCCCCGGGGCCTGGACGCCCTGTGCGCACTGGGCCCCGGGTGGTCGGGTCTGGAGGTTTGTGAGCTCTCTGGGCCGGGGAAGTTCTTCTTAGTTTTGGTCCTGTGGCTCTGGGCCCAGGAGAACCTCATCGTACCCGAGCCACGAGCAGAGGAACCGGCTGAGCTCAGGAGCCTTGGGTAAACACGGCGGGACCAGCTGTGGTCATTTTCACACTGGAGTCTGTGATACAGAAGAACGATTTTACTTCACGTCTGTGTCTGTGGGTCTGACGTGTTTTTCTCATCATCTTAAACACAAAATTAGCTGAAAAACGTGTTGAAAATGGGAGAATTCTGTCCAAACGTTCTGCACATTTTACACGAGAAACACATTTTTCGGAGACTTTAAAGCTGCACTGCGTCACTTTTAAGGTCGGGTGTCATGTGCTTTGTAATGTTCCGCAGTGTGGTATTAAACTTACAGAAGACGTATTCTCTCTGCGTGCGCTCGCCTCGTCACAGATCTCACCTGGACATTGGCCTGGTGACGTCTCCTGCTTGTTTCCACGGAGACTGAAACGTTTAATGCCGTTTAATACTTTGGAATGTCGGAGGAAGTAAAGCGATCACATCTCCACGGAGACAAGTAACTGGCAGGAAAGGTGCACAGTGCGTCTTTAACCCTCGAAGACTCTACGACATCGTACACGACACAGAGGAACATGTTTCTATAACCGCAGAACTTTGTAACGGTAAAAGACAGAAACTTCCTTTTCCCCTCTGAAAGTGCAGACATAGAGGTTTCCGTACATTTCTGCGGCTTTATCCTACGTCACACTCACGCTGTGTGATGACGGGAGCAAAACGAGTGTCCAACAGGAACTTTGTTTTCCCCAAACTCATGCGCTCCGTCCATTTTGATGGAGCCAAACTTTGCCAAAGAGTGAAGTGAGTCAAGATGGTCGACTCCTCTGACTGTGTGTGTTTATAACGAGGGAAAAAGTCGCTCTAAGTGGAGTTAATTCTCACACACATGGAAAATGACACATCTTGGTGTGTGTAATTGTGCATCTCTTTCTATTTTTATTTAAAGGTTTATTTCAGTCCAAATGAACAAATCCAAATGTAATTTCCACCCTGGAAATGCAGAAGTGCTGTGGCTCTGGCCGTGGTCCTGACAGGAGCTGTTTCCAGGACTGGACCAGGAAAGTCATGGAGCCACTGCACTTTTTTTGTTTTTAGGGCAATAAGGAGATTTTTAATTTACTTACAGACTTGAGATTTTGCATTTTTGTAGTTAAGGCCCTAAATTAAGCATTTTTATGTCTAAAAAGTTGTTTCTACATGTTTGCTGTGGGTTTTGTATAAAAGAGTGTGATTTTTATTTTTCATCTCTATTTCTGGTCCTGTATTTTTTCTCACAGCCTCATGACACAACTACAGCAGCAGATTGTGAAATAACAGGTTGGACTGAACAGAAGGAGGTAGAACACTTCATTAGGGGTAAAAGGGGCAGTTTTAAAAGTGACATTAAGACAAAAATTCAGGCGAGGAGAAAAGTACTAAAACTGCCCTCAGGTCTTCAGGGGTTAAACACGAGTGTGACCAAATAAACCTTTGTTTCTTATATTTTCATTGATTGAACAGTCTCTCTGTGACGTTAGCGGTTTTCCGGTTGCCAGGTAACAGTTATGGAACATTGGGATGTCACGATTTCCAACCAGGAAGTGAAATTTAAAACATAAAAAATGGTCAAACCAGGAAAAAAAGAGAAAATCTTAAAAGAGCTGATCTTAAGTGTGTGATTTGTGTGATGTTTTCAGCGGCGCCGGATCCGGAATCTATCGTCTTAAACATCTGCACCGAGGAAAATACCGGAAAGAGGAAGAGAAAGAAGAAAAAACGACAGAAAACTCAACCAGAAACGAGTGAAGCCGAGGAAAGTCCGGCGAAGAAGAGGAGAGAGGAGGAGGAGGAGGATCAGAGTCCAGCTGCAGACGGGGAGACGGGAGAAAGAGCTGCTAAAAAACGTAAAAACAGAAAGAGGAAAAGAAAAGACGTGAGCGGAGAGAGAGAAGAGGAGGAGGAGGAGGAGAAACGAGCGGAGGAAGAAGTGAACGCTGAGGTACCGGCCAAAAAGCGAAAGAACAAAAAGAAAGGGCAGAAAACGGCCGCCGACGTCAGTGCGGAAGAAACGGCAGAGAACGCGAAAGAGGAGAAAACGACAGAGGAGGAAACGGTGAAAAAAAAGAGGAAGAAGAAGAAGGAGGAGCCTGAGGAGGCGCAGGGTGTCGCGCTGTCAGCAGAGGGCGCCACAGAGCTGTGCACAGGTCGGTGATCAGAATAATGCACCAAAAAAGCCCCAACACACCAAAAAAGCCTAAAAAAAAAGCCCCAAAAAAGCCACAACACATCAAAAATCTCCCCAAAAAGGGACAATACACCAAGAAAAGGCCATAATAAGCCACAATGCACCAAAAAACACAAAAGATCCCCGACAACATACCCAAAAAAGCCCCAAAAATCCCCCCAAAAGAGACAACATACCAAACAAAATCCCCCCAAAAATGGGCATCTGACACACGGGGAGGGCATCTGACACACGGGGAGGGCATCTGACACACGGGGAGGGCATCTGACACACGGGGAGGGCATCTGACACACGGGAGGGCATCTGACACACGGGGAGGGCATCTGACACACGGGGAGGGCATCTGACACACGGGGAGGGCATCTGACACACGGGGAGGGCATCTGACGCTCTGGGTTCACAGTTTCTCTCCTGCAGGTGTCGCTGTGCAGCCGAAAAAGAAACGAAACAGAAACAAACCGAGTCGACAGAAACGACTGAAACTGAAGGAGAAACTCAAGAACGGAATCGCACAAACCCCGTATGACCCCTGACCTCTCTGACCCCTAAGACTTCTGACCCCTGTGACCCTCTGACCTCTCTGACCCCTATGACCTCTGACCCCTGTGACCTCTATGACTTCTGACCCCTGTGACCCTCTGACCCCTATGACCTCTGACCCCTGTGACCTCTCTGACCTCTATGACTTCTGACCCCTGTGACCCTCTGACCCCTATGACCTCTGACCCCTGTGACCCTCTGACCTCTCTGACCGTCTGACCCCTGTGACCCTCTGACCTCTCTGACCCCTATGACCTCTGTGACCCTCTGACTCCTCTGACCTCTCTGACCCCTATGACCTCTGACCTCTCTGACCCCTATGACCTCTGACCCCCGTGACTCTCTGACCCCTATGACCTGACTCCTGTGACCTCTGACCTCTCTGACCCCTATGACCTCTGACCCCTGTGACCTCTGACCCCTGTGACCTCTGACCCCTGTGACCCTCTGACCCCTGTGACCCTGTGTTTCTTGTCTCAGGAGTAACGTTTTGGAGCCTGTAAAACCGAAGAAAAAGAAAAGTGTGCAGAGCCCGGAGTGTCCAGAGGAGGCGCCGTGTGTGAGGCCCAAAAACAAGAAGAAGAAGAAGACGGTGACACAAGACGACCACCAGGGGGCGACAGACAAGAGTGAGAACTGCTACTGTTTAGTCCTGGTTTAGTCCTGGTTTAGACCTGGTTTAGACCTGGTTTAGACCTGGTTTAGACCTGGTTTAGTCCTGGTTTAGTCCTGGTTTAGACCTGGTTTAGACCTGATTTAGACCTGGTTTAGTCCTGGTTTAGACCTGGTTTAGTCCTGGTTTAGTCCTGGTTTAGACCTGATTTAGTCCTGGTTTAGTCCTGGTTTAGACCTGGTTTAGTCCTGGTTTAGTCCTGGTTTAGACCTGGTTTAGTCCTGGTTTAGTCCTGGTTTAGTCCTGGTTTAGACCTGGTTTAGTCCTGGTTTAGACCTGATTTAGTCCTGGTTTAGTCCTGGTTTAGTCCTGGTTTAGACCTGGTTTAGTCCTGGTTTAGTCCTGGTTTAGTCCTGATTCAGTCCTGGTTTAGTCCTGGTTTAGACCTGGTTTAGTCCTGGTTTAGTCCTGGTTTAGACCTGATTTAGTCCTGGTTTAGTCCTGGTTTAGTCCTGGTTTAGACCTGGTTTAGTCCTGGTTTAGACCTGGTTTAGTCCTGGTTTAGTCCTGGTTTAGTCCTGGTTTAGACCTGGTTTAGTCCTGGTTTAGACCTGATTTAGTCCTGGTTTAGACCTGGTTTAGACCTGGTTTAGACCTGGTTTAGTCCTGGTTTAGTCCTGGTTTAGACCTGGTTTAGACCTGATTTAGTCCTGGTTTAGTCCTGGTTTAGTCCTGGTTTAGACCTGGTTTAGACCTGATTTAGTCCTGGTTTAGTCCTGGTTTAGTCCTGGTTTAGACCTGGTTTAGACCTGGTTTAGTCCTGGTTTAGTCCTGCTTTAGTCCTGGTTTAGTCCTGGTTTAGACCTGGTTTAGACCTGGTTTAGTCCTGGTTTAGACCTGGTTTAGACCTGGTTTAGACCTGATTTAGTCCTGGTTTAGTCCTGGTTTAGTCCTGGTTTAGACCTGATTTAGTCCTGGTTTAGACCTGATTTAGTCCTGGTTTAGTCCTGGTTTAGACCTGGTTTAGACCTGGTTTAGACCTGGTTTAGACCTGATTTAGTCCTGGTTTAGTCCTGGTTTAGTCCTGGTTTAGTCCTGCTTTAGTCCTGGTTTAGACCTGGTTTAGACCTGGTTTAGACCTGGTTTAGTCCTGGTTTAGACCTGGTTTAGACCTGGTTTAGACCTGGTTTAGACCTGATTTAGTCCTGGTTTAGTCCTGGTTTAGTCCTGGTTTAGTCCTGGTTTAGACCTGATTTAGTCCTGGTTTAGACCTGATTTAGTCCTGGTTTAGTCCTGGTTTAGACCTGGTTTAGACCTGGTTTAGTCCTGGTTTAGTCCTGGTTTAGTCCTGGTTTAGACCTGGTTTAGTCCTGGTTTAGTCCTGGTTTAGACCTGGTTTAGACCTGGTTTAGTCCTGGTTTAGACCTGGTTTAGACCTGGTTTAGACCTGGTTTAGACCTGGTTTAGTCCTGGTTTAGTCCTGGTTTAGACCTGGTTTAGACCTGGTTTAGACCTGGTTTAGACCTGGTTTAGTCCTGGTTTAGACCTGGTTTAGACCTGGTTTAGTCCTGGTTTAGTCTTGGTTTAGTCCTGGTTTAGTCCTGGTTCTTTTCACGATTCTGACATTTTAATTTTTTTTTTCCAGAAAAGAATAAATCACTGAAGGAGGCGACGGCTGCAACACCGACTGTTTTTAAGGTCAGAGGTCACAGGGGTCAGAGGTCACGGGGTCAGAGGTCACGGGGTCAGAGGTCACGGGGTCAGAGGTCACGGGGTCAGAGGTCACAGGGGTCAGAGGTCACAGGGGTCAGAGGTCACAGGGGTCACAGGGATCAGAGGTCTCAGAGGTCACGGGGTCAGAGGTCACAGGGGTCAGGGGTCACAGGGGTCAGAGGTCACAGGGGTCAGAGGTCACAGGGGTCAGAGGTCACGGGGTCAGAGGTCACAGGGGTCAGGGGTCACAGGGGTCAGAGGTCACAGGGGTCAGGGGTCACAGGTCACAGGTCACAGGGGTCAGAGGTCACAGGGGTCAGAGGTCACAGGGGTCAAAGGTCACAGGGGGGCAGATTAAATGTTTCCTGTAAAACACAGGGAAAGAGTGAGACAGGGGATCGTGCAGTTGCTCTTTGCTTCACTTCTGCCATATTTATTTATACAATCGTGTATTTTCATCAATATTCAGCTTTTCAACATTTTCTTGGTTTACAAGTCACAAACATGTAAACAATTTTCCTTTTCAAAATCATGTTTCAAGATCAGGTACAGCAAACATTTCCATTAGACATGTGTTCACATTTTTCCAATATCACTATTTGAAAGTTTTTAACCAAAATACACTTTCTATTTTTACATCTGCAGCTGGACTGTTTTAACAGAGCATTTTTAATATATCACCGCTGCCTTAACGGCTCATGAATTTCATGGTAACAAACATGTACTAGACTGGCTTTAGCGTTAGCTTTAGCCTTTTTAACTTTCACTTATGAACCCATGAACTTGTCTTTTACACTTTAACACTTAAAACGATGTCAGAGCACTTTTAAAACATTCTCAGTTACAAAAACGGGAAATTAAAATAACGGTACATTAAACTCAAAATGGCGCCCGTGCCGTCGCCTTGATCTTTTCACGTCTTTTTACATGGCTCAAACTCAACACAAATACAGTATTTACGAACTGATTTATACTCTCACAATTAGCTGTGTTTGTTATTAAGAGTTTATGACCAATATAATGTGTTTTTACTTCAGCACAAACCTGTAAAACACAGGGAAAGAATGAGACATATTGGAGAGGAGCCTCTGACCTCACAGTACCGTCCCGCGGAGTCACGCGCCACCTACTGGCGGGAGGGTGTAACTGCAACTACTTAAATGCTCAAGTTAGACTTTCTCAGTACATACAAACATAAAACAATGTGAATACACATGACTGTGGGTCACCCAGAGGTCACAGGGGTCAGAGGTCAAAGGGGTCAGAGATAATTTGGTTTAACTAAAAGTTTTTTTTTCATTCTGCAGAAAAACAAAAAGAAAATTCCCAAATGACGGGATGGAAAACCCGCGTCTGGATTCACCTGTTTCTGTTGGAACTGAACCTCCCGCGTCAGGAAGGGCATCTGGAGTAAACGCGCACAGGTCGTTTCCTTCTCGACACGGGTCCAGTTCAGCCTCAGCTCCTTTCAACACGTTTTTAAGTCAAAACTGTGTCTTATGTTCAGACTTTTGCTGGTTTTTTATCTGTTTTTCTGGACGACGTTTGTGGTTAAAATTCAGGAACTTTTTTTCTCTCTTTCTGATATTTCTGTGAGTTTTCATTAAAGTTTTTCCACTACAGAAAACCGCCTCCCGTGAGCTTTTGTGACGAGGAAAATACCGGAACGAGCCGGGGCGTTTATTTGAGACCAGGCAGAGTTTAGTCCTGGTTTAGACCTGGTTTAGTCCTGGTTTAGACCTGGTTTAGTCCTGGTTTAGACCTGGTTTAGTCCTGGTTTAGACCTGGTTTAGTCCTGGTTTAGACCTGGTTTAGTCCTGGTTTAGTCCTGGTTTAGTCCTGGTTTAGTCCTGGTTTAGACCTGGTTTAGTCCTGGTTTAGTCCTGGTTTAGTCCTGGTTTAGACCTGGTTTAGTCCTGGTTTAGTCCTGGTTTAGACCTGGTTTAGACCTGGTTTAGTCCTGTTTTAGTCCTGGTTTAGACCTGGTTTAGTCCTGGTTTAGACCTGTTTTAGTCCTGTTTTAGTCCTGGTTTAGTCCTGGTTTAGACCTGGTTTAGACCTGGTTTAGTCCTGGTTTAGACCTGGTTTAGTCCTGGTTTAGTCCTGGTTTAGACCTGGTTTAGTCCTGGTTTAGACCTGGTTTAGTCCTGGTTTAGTCGTGGTTTAGTCCTGGTTTAGACCTGGTTTAGTCCTGGTTTAGACCTGGTTTAGTCCTGGTTTAGACCTGTTTTAGTCCTGTTTTAGTCCTGTTTTAGTCCTGGTTTAGTCCTGGTTTAGTCCTGGTTTAGACCTGGTTTAGTCCTGGTTTAGTCCTGGTTTAGACCTGGTTTAGACCTGGTTTAGACCTGGTTTAGTCCTGGTTTAGTCCTGGTTTAGTCCTGGTTTAGACCTGGTTTAGACCTGGTTTAGACCTGGTTTAGACCTGGTTTAGTCCTGGTTTAGACCTGGTTTAGTCCTGGTTTAGTCCTGGTTTAGACCTGGTTTAGACCTGGTTTAGTCCTGGTTTAGTCCTGATGTTAGTTCTGGTTTAGACCTGGTTTTAGACCTGGTTTAGTCCTGGTTTAGTCCTGGTTTAGACCTGGTTTAGTCCTGGTTTAGTCCTGGTTTAGTCCTGGTTTTAGACCTGGTTTAGTCCTGGTTTAGTCCTGGTTTAGACCTGGTTTAGACCTGGTTTAGTCCTGGTTTAGACCTGGTTTAGTCCTGGTTTAGACCTGGTTTAGACCTGGTTTAGTCCTGGTTTAGTCCTGGTTTAGACCTGGTTTAGTCCTGGTTTAGACCTGGTTTAGTCCTGGTTTAGTCCTGGTTTAGTCCTGGTTTAGACCTGGTTTAGTCCTGGTTTAGTCCTGGTTTAGTCCTGGTTTAGACCTGGTTTAGTCCTGGTTTAGTCCTGGTTTAGACCTGGTTTAGTCCTGGTTTAGACCTGGTTTAGTCCTGGTTTAGTCCTGGTTTAGACCTGGTTTAGTCCTGGTTTAGTCCTGGTTTAGTCCTGGTTTAGACCTGGTTTAGTCCTGGTTTAGTCCTGGTTTAGACCTGGTTTAGACCTGGTTTAGTCCTGTTTTAGTCCTGGTTTAGACCTGGTTTAGTCCTGGTTTAGACCTGGTTTAGTCCTGGTTTAGACCTGGTTTAGTCCTGGTTTAGTCCTGGTTTAGACCTGGTTTAGTCCTGGTTTAGACCTGGTTTAGTCCTGGTTTAGTCGTGGTTTAGTCCTGGTTTAGACCTGGTTTAGTCCTGGTTTAGACCTGGTTTAGTCCTGGTTTAGACCTGTTTTAGTCCTGTTTTAGTCCTGTTTTAGTCCTGGTTTAGTCCTGGTTTAGTCCTGGTTTAGACCTGGTTTAGTCCTGGTTTAGTCCTGGTTTAGACCTGGTTTAGACCTGGTTTAGACCTGGTTTAGACCTGGTTTAGTCCTGGTTTAGTCCTGGTTTAGTCCTGGTTTAGACCTGGTTTAGACCTGGTTTAGACCTGGTTTAGTCCTGGTTTAGACCTGGTTTAGTCCTGGTTTAGTCCTGGTTTAGACCTGGTTTAGACCTGGTTTAGTCCTGGTTTAGTCCTGGTTTAGACCTGGTTTAGTCCTGGTTTAGACCTGGTTTAGACCTGGTTTAGTCCTGGTTTAGTCCTGGTTTAGACCTGGTTTAGTCCTGGTTTAGACCTGGTTTAGACCTGGTTTAGTCCTGGTTTAGTCCTGGTTTAGACCTGGTTTAGACCTGGTTTAGTCCTGGTTTAGTCCTGGTTTAGACCTGGTTTAGTCCTGGTTTAGACCTGGTTTAGACCTGGTTTAGTCCTGGTTTAGTCCTGGTTTAGTCCTGGTTTAGACCTGGTTTAGACCTGGTTTAGACCTGGTTTAGTCCTGGTTTAGACCTGGTTTAGACCTGGTTTAGTCCTGGTTTAGACCTGGTTTAGTCCTGGTTTAGTCCTGGTTTAGTCGTGGTTTAGACCTGGTTTAGTCCTGATTTAGACCTGGTTTAGACCTGGTTTAGTCCTGGTTTAGTCCTGGTTTAGACCTGGTTTAGTCCTGGTTTAGTCTTGGTTTAGTCCTGGTTTAGTCCTGGTTTAGACCTGGTTTAGACCTGGTTTAGACCTGGTTTAGTCCTGGTTTAGTCCTGGTTTAGTCCTGGTTTAGACCTGGTTTAGTCCTGGTTTAGTCCTGGTTTAGACCTGGTTTAGACCTGGTTTAGACCTGGTTTAGTCCTGGTTTAGTCCTGGTTTAGACCTGGTTTAGACCTGGTTTAGTTCTGTTTTAGTTCTGGTTTAGACCTGGTTTAGACCTGTTTTAGTCCTGGTTTAGACCTGTTTTAGTTCTGTTTTAGTTCTGTTTTAGTCCTGGTTTAGACCTGGTTTAGTCCTGGTTTAGACCTGGTTTAGTCCTGTTTTAGTCCTGGTTTAGTCCTGGTTTAGACCTGGTTTAGTCCTGGTTTAGTCCTGGTTTAGTCCTGGTTTAGACCTGGTTTAGTCCTGGTTTAGACCTGTTTTAGTCCTGGTTTAGTCCTGGTTTAGTCCTGGTTTAGTCCTGGTTTAGACCTGGTTTAGTCCTGGTTTAGACCTGGTTTAGTCCTGGTTTAGTCCTGGTTTAGACCTGGTTTAGACCTGGTTTAGTCCTGGTTTAGTCCTGGTTTAGTCCTGGTTTAGTCCTGGTTTAGACCTGGTTTAGACCTGGTTTAGTCCTGGTTTAGTCCTGGTTTAGACCTGGTTTAGTCCTGGTTTAGACCTGGTTTAGACCTGGTTTAGTCCTGGTTTAGTCCTGGTTTAGACCTGGTTTAGTCCTGGTTTAGTCCTGGTTTAGACCTGGTTTAGACCTGGTTTAGTCCTGGTTTAGTCCTGGTTTAGTCCTGGTTTAGACCTGGTTTAGACCTGGTTTAGACCTGGTTTTGTCCTGGTTTAGACCTGGTTTAGACCTGGTTTAGTCCTGGTTTAGACCTGGTTTAGACCTGGTTTAGTCCTGGTTTAGTCCTGGTTTAGTCCTGGTTTAGTCGTGGTTTAGACCTGGTTTAGTCCTGGTTTAGACCTGGTTTAGACCTGGTTTAGTCCTGGTTTAGTCCTGGTTTAGACCTGGTTTAGTCCTGGTTTAGACCTGGTTTAGTCCTGGTTTAGACCTGGTTTAGTCCTGGTTTAGTCCTGGTTTAGACCTGGTTTAGTCCTGGTTTAGTCCTGGTTTAGACCTGGTTTAGACCTGGTTTAGTCCTGGTTTAGTCCTGGTTTAGTCCTGGTTTAGTCCTGGTTTAGACCTGGTTTAGTCCTGGTTTAGACCTGGTTTAGTCCTGGTTTAGTCCTGGTTTAGACCTGGTTTAGACCTGGTTTAGTCCTGGTTTAGTCCTGGTTTAGACCTGGTTTAGTCCTGGTTTAGACCTGGTTTAGTCCTGGTTTAGACCTGGTTTAGTCCTGGTTTAGACCTGGTTTAGACCTGGTTTAGTCCTGGTTTAGACCTGGTTTAGTCCTGGTTTAGTCCTGGTTTAGTCCTGGTTTAGTCCTGGTTTAGTCCTGGTTTAGTCTTGGTTTAGTCCTGGTTTAGTCCTGGTTTAGTTCTGGTTTAGACCTGGTTTAGTCCTGGTTTAGTCCTGGTTTAGTCCTGGTTTAGTCCTGGTTTAGACCTGGTTTAGACCTGGTTTAGTCCTGGTTTAGTCCTGGTTTAGACCTGGTTTAGTCCTGGTTTAGACCTGGTTTAGTCCTGGTTTAGTCCTGGTTTAGTCCTGGTTTAGTCCTGGTTTAGTCTTGGTTTAGTCCTGGTTTAGTCCTGGTTTAGTCCTGGTTTAGACCTGGTTTAGTCCTGGTTTAGTCCTGGTTTAGACCTGGTTTAGTCGTGGTTTAGACCTGGTTTAGACCTGGTTTAGACCTGGTTTAGTCCTGGTTTAGACCTGGTTTAGTCCTGGTTTAGTCCTGGTTTAGTCCTGGTTTAGTCCTGGTTTAGACCTGATTTAGTCCTGGTTTAGACCTGGTTTAGTCCTGGTTTAGTCCTGGTTTAGACCTGGTTTAGTCCTGGTTTAGTCCTGGTTTAGTCCTGGTTTAGTCCTGGTTTAGTCCTGGTTTAGACCTGGTTTAGTCCTGGTTTAGACCTGGTTTAGTCCTGGTTTAGTCCTGGTTTAGACCTGGTTTAGTCCTGGTTTAGTCCTGGTTTAGACCTGGTTTAGTCCTGGTTTAGTCCTGGTTTAGTCCTGGTTTAGACCTGGTTTAGTCCTGGTTTAGTCCTGGTTTAGACCTGGTTTAGTCCTGGTTTAGACCTGGTTTAGTCCTGGTTTAGTCCTGGTTTAGTCCTGGTTTAGACCTGGTTTAGACCTGGTTTAGTCCTGGTTTAGTCCTGGTTTAGACCTGGTTTAGTCCTGGTTTAGTCCTGGTTTAGACCTGGTTTAGACCTGGTTTAGTCCTGGTTTAGACCTGGTTTAGACCTGGTTTAGACCTGGTTTAGTCCTGGTTTAGTCCTGGTTTAGACCTGGTTTTGTCCTGGTTTAGACCTGGTTTAGACCTGGTTTAGTCCTGGTTTAGACCTGGTTTAGACCTGGTTTAGTCCTGGTTTAGTCCTGGTTTAGTCCTGGTTTAGTCTTGGTTTAGTCTTGGTTTAGTCCTGGTTTAGTCTTGGTTTAGTCCTGGTTTAGTCCTGGTTTAGACCTGGTTTAGTCCTGGTTTAGTCCTGGTTTAGACCTGGTTTAGTCCTGGTTTAGTCCTGGTTTAGACCTGGTTTAGTCCTGGTTTAGTCCTGGTTTAGTCCTGGTTTAGTCCTGGTTTAGTCCTGGTTTAGTCCTGGTTTAGTCCTGGTTTAGTCCTGGTTTAGTCCTGGTTTAGTCCTGGTTCAGTCCTGTTTTAGTCCTGGTTTAGTCCTGGTTTAGTCCTGTTTTAGACCTTGTTTAGACCTGGTTTAGTCCTGGTTTAGTCCTGGTTTAGTCCTGTTTTAGACCTTGTTTAGACCTGGTTTAGTCCTGGTTTAGTCCTGGTTTAGTCCTGGTTTAGACCTGGTTTAGACCTGGTTTAGTCCTGGTTTAGTCCTGGTTTAGTCCTGGTTTAGACCTGGTTTAGACCTGGTTTAGTCCTGGTTTAGACCTGGTTTAGACCTGGTTTAGACCTGGTTTAGTCCTGGTTTAGTCCTGGTTTAGACCTGGTTTTGTCCTGGTTTAGACCTGGTTTAGACCTGGTTTAGTCCTGGTTTAGACCTGGTTTAGACCTGGTTTAGTCCTGGTTTAGTCCTGGTTTAGTCCTGGTTTAGTCTTGGTTTAGTCTTGGTTTAGTCCTGGTTTAGTCTTGGTTTAGTCCTGGTTTAGTCCTGGTTTAGACCTGGTTTAGTCCTGGTTTAGTCCTGGTTTAGACCTGGTTTAGTCCTGGTTTAGTCCTGGTTTAGACCTGGTTTAGTCCTGGTTTAGTCCTGGTTTAGTCCTGGTTTAGTCCTGGTTTAGACCTGGTTTAGTCCTGGTTTAGTCTTGGTTTAGTCCTGGTTTAGTCCTGGTTTAGTCCTGGTTTAGACCTGGTTTAGTCCTGGTTTAGTCCTGGTTTAGTCCTGGTTTAGACCTGGTTTAGACCTGGTTTAGTCCTGGTTTAGACCTGGTTTAGACCTGGTTTAGTCCTGGTTTAGTCCTGGTTTAGTCCTGGTTTAGACCTGGTTTAGACCTGGTTTAGTCCTGGTTTAGTCCTGGTTTAGACCTGGTTTAGACCTGGTTTAGACCTGGTTTAGTCCTGGTTTAGTCCTGGTTTAGTCCTGGTTTAGTCCTGGTTTAGACCTGGTTTAATCAGCATCTCAATAAAGTAACTCAATAAAGCATTAACAGAGAAAAATCTGAAAACACAAAAAATCTGAAAACACAAAGAAAAAAATCTAAAAAACAGAAAAATTTTGAAAACATAGAGAAAAAAATCTGAAAACACAGAAAAAACCTGAAAAACACAGAAAAAACCTGAAAAACACAGAAAAAATCTGAAAACACGGAGAAAAAACCTGAAAAACACAGAAAAAATCTGAAAACACAGAGAAAAAATCTGAAAACACAGAGAAATTATCTGAAAAACATGAAGAAAAAATCTGAAAAACACAGAGAAAATCTGAAAACATGGAGAAAAAATCTGAAAAGACAGAGAAAAAATCTGAAAAGACAGATAAAAAAATCTGAAAAAGACAGTAAAAAATCTGAGAAACACAGAGAAGAAATATGAAAACAGGAAGAAAAAATTTGAACACACGAAGAAAAAATCTGAAAACAGAGAAAAAAATCTGAAAAACAGAAAAAATCTGAAAACACAAAGAAAAAATCGAAAAAACACAGAAAAATTTTGAAAACATGGAGAAAAAATCTGAAAAACACAGAAAAAATCTGAAAAACACGGAGAAAAAGTGTGAAAACTGTGAAGTTTAAACACCAGCTAAGACATTCAGGGAAGAAAGACAAGAGAGATTCTTCAGTTTGACTCTTGAGGAGATCGGATGGAGACGTGTCCAGTTACACTCTCCAACCCGCTCTGCACACGCCCCCGTCTCCTCTTTTTATTTACATTAGGGTGGCCCTGGTTACAGTGGGTGTTGCTGCTCTAAAGGAAGGGGGAAAACAGCAGCAACACCAAATATGATTGTGCATTGTACAAATCTATTTGTTCAGGGTCAGACAGCAGGCTGAGTGTGGAGAATACGCTGTGGTTTGAGCGCAGTTCATGTTTTGCCAAACTCAGACCGTCCTTGTCTCACGGGGTCTGATAAGCCCCACTCCAGCCTTCAGCTCACACAAGTGGAAAAGTACTGCACACAGTTTCTCAAGCACAAAAGAGATGATTTCAAATACACAAATATCTGACACGTGATTAACACAAATATGGGATAAAATCCATCCATCTTCTCCCACTTAATCCGGCTGGGTCGCACTAATACTCACAGCACCTGACCCCCTATGAACCCCTCTGCAGGTGGAGCCCACGGGAGGGTGGACGTCATGGTCCTTGATGTTAGTTCAGGTGCTGCATGTTTTGGGGGAAACCCATTCAGACACGGGGAGAACATGCAAACTCCACACAGAAAGGCCCGGGCGACCCGGGGATCGAACCCTTAACCTTCTTACTGTGAGGTCTGAGTGTTGCCACTCAGCCACCGTGACGCCACATGGGGTAAAATATACATAATTATTCTAACAAAAGCACAAAGAAATAATCTGAAAACACAGAGAAAAAATCTGAAAACACAGAGAAAAAATCTGAAAAACAGAGGAGAGAGGAGGAGGAGAGAGGAGGAGGAGGAGAGGAGAGAGGAGGAGAGAGGAGGAGGAGAGAGGAGGAGGAGAGAGGAGGAGGAGGAGAGAGGAGGAGGAGGAGAGAGGAGAGGAGAGAGGAGGAGGAGGAGGGAGGAGGAGGAGAGAGGAGGAGGAGGAGGAGGAGGAGAGGAGGGGGGGAGGAGAGGAGGAGGAGTAAGAGGAGAGGTGGAGGAGGAGGAGAGGAGGAGGAGGAGAGAGGAGAGGAGGAGGAGGAGGAGAGAGGAGGAGGAGGAAAGAGGAGGAGGAGGAGGAGAGAGGAGGAGGAGGAGGAGAGAGGAGGAGAGAGGAGAAGAGAGAGGAGGAGAGGAGAGAGGAGGAGGAGAGAAGAGAGGAGGAGAGGAGAGAGGAGGAGGAGAGGAGAGAGGACAAGAGAGGAGGAGAGAGAGGATGAGGAGGAGGAGAGGAGAGAGGAGGAGGAGGAGGAGAGAGGAGGAGAGGAGAGAGGAGGGGAGGAGGAGAGAGGAGGAGAGGAGGAGGAAGAGGAGAGAGGAGGAGAGGAGGAAAAGAGAGGAGGAGAGGAGGAGGAGACAGGTGGAGGAGAGAGGAGGAGAGAGGAAAAGAGAGGAGGAGAGGAGGAGGAGAGAGGAGGAGAGGAGAAGGAGAGAGGAGGAAGAGGAGAGAAGAGGAGGAGGAAGAGGAGAGAGGAGGAGGAAGAGGAGAGAGGAGGAGGAGAGGAGGAAGAGGAGAGAGGAGGAAGAGGAGAGAGCAGGAGGAGGAAGAGGAGAGAGGAGGGGGAGAGGAGGAAGAGGAGAGAGGAGGAGAGAGGAGAGGAGGAGGAGAGAGGAGGAGAGGAGGAAAAGAGAGGAGGAGAGAGGAGGAGAGGAGAAGGAGAGAGGAGGAGGAGGAAGAGGAGAGAGGAGGAGGAGAGGAGGAAGAGGAGAGAGGAGGAAGAGGAGAAGAGGAGGAGGAGAGAGGAGGAGGAGGAAGAGGAGACAGGAGGAGGAGAGGAGGAAAAGAGGAGAGAGAGAGCAGGTTCATTCAAAGATTATTCAACGATATTCTGAATTTCTCTTGAATTTTCTTAATATATTCTTGTATTTGAATTTATAACACGTCCTCATTTTCTGTAACTCACTAAAGAACCTCCTCATGGTTTTGTTTCCGAACTCCCAGAACATTTGATCAAAGTTTTCTTCTTCTGTGGAGCTCTGGTTTGGGGCCAACAGTGCAGAGGTGTTGAATTTGAAGTGGACTGGCAGACCCTCCTCTGTTTTAGGACACGAGACTCCAGCAGCTGTGACGGCCTCAAGAACTGGAGGTGTCTGAACATCTGCGAACATCACCAGAATCCTGAAGATCTCAGTCATATCTGCCCCACAACAAGAGAGGATGAAGTGTAACATGTCAGGCAGGTCCGGAGGGAGTTGAGCTAAAGACGACTGGAGCACGAAACAGATCGCATGAAAACCTGTGATGTGCAAAATATAATTGAGGTGAGAGAGCTGCAGCATGATCTCTCTCTGTCTCTCTGTCTCTGTAACTTCTCTGAGCTCTGGAAAGTCGATGATGGTGAGTGAGAAGTCGACCTGGAATCCCTCCTGGTGGTTTATTTCGTACATCACTGCTCCAGAAGTCTCATCCTCGTTTATTTTAAAGCGAAACGGGTCGGTCCATCTGACTCCCAGGACGTAGTTGATCATGGCATTGATGAGCGTGGTCTTCCCAGATCCCACAAGTCCCAGAAGCATCAGGGTACGATTTTCTTTATGACTTTTTTCCCCAAACACATATTTTCTGAACTCACCATGTGTCACTTCTTCTGTTTTTAGACCAAGTTTGTAGATTTCTGGTGTTCCAGACTTGATTTTGACACAGTCTTTTACGATGAGTTCTGCCGCAGTGACTGTTTTGGTGGTGACGGTTACAGTGGAGCTTTCTGAGCTGGTTCCGTCCTCTCCACAGTCACAGAAGATCCTGAGGATGTACTCTGTCTGAGGCTGAAGTCCAGATATCACCTTCTCCTCAGAATGGGACTCCTCTCTCCTCCACTGGAGCCTGTCTCCGGTCTCAGCGTACTCCACGATGTATCTGAGGATCTGGGCGCCTGGTCCCACCTGTGCAGGTCTCCTCCAGCGGGCGTAGATCTTTGAGGAGGTGGAAGTGGCGCTGGGGTTTTCTGGAGGGCTGCAGGGTAAGGTTTTCATGGAGGTGTGAGGAGCAGCAGGACCTACTCCCACCTCAGTGACGGCTCTCACTGTGAAGCTGTACTCGGTGTTTGGGATCAGGCCTGTAACTGTGACCTCTCCAGCTTCAGCCTGGAGCTGCTGCTTCCACTGCTCCTGTCCTTTCTCACAGAACTCCACTCTGTATTCACGGACGTTCTCCACTCCCACTGAGGGAGCTCTGACCTGCAGACTCACGCTGTGCACTGAGGCTCTGCCCACAGTCACTGAGTCTGGTTTAGAAGGGAGCTCAAAGCTCTCACTGGTGAGGAACCCGTCTTCATAAAGATAGACGGTTGTTTCTTTGTGGTTTTCATCAGTCAAACCCACTGCCAGGAACCGAAGAGCCTTTGTGTCCTGCTCTTTGTTGGCGTCTGCAAAGTCACGAAACACCTTTGCTTTGTGTCTCATTCGGTTGATCACGTCTTTAGTCCTGTACCAGGGCGTGGGCTCTGCTCCAGACTCGTGGGTTTGAATCCCCTCTAGGTGGTTCTTCAGTTCTTCGAGGTACGACTCTGTCCTCTCCAGAGACGTGAACACAAACACCAGGGCTTTCTCTGGGTCACACACCTTCTTCATGAGGTCATGTTCAGAAGAGACGACTTCTGTGTTTGTCATTAGATTTGTGAGAACTTTTATGGTGTTGGCCTCCTTCACCACCTCGTCCATCCATTGGTTCAAACGGTGAGAGCTGAACGGACTCTCTGCTGCCCTCTTCAGGACGTCTGCCAGAGCGGCCTCCTCCTCTCCTCCTCCTCTGATCGATGGAAGCTTTGTGGCCAGAGTTCCCTGGAGTCCCAGAAGGAACTCAGAGCACAAAGAGTTAAAAGTTTTGACTTTTTTGGAAAAGTGTGAGAAGTTCTGCCCTGCAGGACTCTTCAGGACATCATTACAGCTCATGTCCAGCTCCCTGAAGTTCTCCAGGACGCTCTCTGCCTCACAGATTAACCTCAGACTGATGTGACGCACCAGTTTAGACGCTTTAGAGTCTAAGGCGCTGAGGGGCAGCAGGTGCACCCTCACAGGGACTGCGTTCTCACCTTTGGGGCCCAGAAGTTTGGGCAGGTCTTGATAAACTTTTACCGCTTCTTCAAATGTCGTTGGACTTTTGTCTAAAAGGAAATCTCCGTGAAAAGTGCAGGAGAACTTGTTCACCTTTTGTCTGTCTCTGTCCTCCATTTTCAGATTCCCTTCTCCATCAATGGAGATCAGTGGGATTTTTTCAATCATCACCTTCAGGTTTCCCTGAATGTCTTGGACACTTTCATCTTCAGATGTTTCCTGGTCGAACACAAAGAAGGCCTGGGCTCCGTAGAGGACGGCTGTTACTACGTGCGTGGCCAGACCTTTGTCAATGACCTCGTGGTGCTTTAAGTTGTCTTTGCTGAGCTGGTTCATGGTCAGTGTTTTAAACTCTGTCGTAGTTTTGTACTGCAGAGACACACGGGCCTGTCTTCTGGAACTTTTCTGATCATTCAGATATTTCGCTGACCCTTCAACTTTCACAAGGCCACACAGAAAACTGGCTTTGAGTCCAGCGTCCACTCCGAGTGAAGAGGCCTTCTCAGAGAGGAGCTCAGACGCCACGATCTCACACTGAGTGCTGGGTTTAGGGGTCACTCTCATGTCTTTGTCCAGCTTCTCCTGGTCCCAGAAGGTCAGGCCTGAAAAACAAGAGGTTTATTTGGATGAATAAATATAAAGTGATGATAATAAAGACGAGACACACGTGCGACCTGTGTCTGCAGTGTCTGTAAGTGTGCCCAGTGTCACTGAAATGTGCACTGAAGAATCAGAAGAATGAGGAAATCTGATGGAGCAGCACAGTTCAGTCTGAGCTCAGGGAGCACCCAAGAGGCGGTCGGGCAGTGAGGACCTAAAGCACAAGCTGCCAGTGTCACTCTGAAGCTGAGAAATCTGAAATGGAGAGTTACACCTGCAGCATTCTGCCAAAGGAGGCTGTTCAATGAGCCTCACCGCAATTTGGAAAGCTCTTCAAATGTTGCTTTGACTTTAATCTTTTTTTTTTTTTACACTTCCGTCTGTCTGTTGACCTCCTTCAAGATTCAAACCTGATTCAGGCTTTGCTCCTGATCCTGCATCTAACTGCCCTAATACGGGTGCTCTTAAGGCTGTCGGAGTGGCGGGTTTTCCTCTGGGTTATTTTATTATTATTGTGTATTATTACATCACTGTTATACTTATGTTCACACTTGGACCTCTGACCCACTGACGACAGGAGCAGAGGAAGAAACACTGCGGCAGAACATGAGGAGAAGGGGTGGAAAAAATAAAGAAAGTGAACCGTCCAGACCCTGCTTCACTGGGACCATGGATAAGAGCAGGATAAGCCCCGCCCCCTCTGTCCGTGACCGCAGATTGTGGCCGAGCGACAGCTGCAGACATATAGTTCTGTGCCCCAGGAAAACACGTCCCACAGAAGCACAGAGCATTTGTGTGAAATCCACCTGCTCGTGTTCTTCAGGGCATCAGAGCTTTCAGAAAGGGCGGATTTTGTACGATTTTTCTGTATTTTTACAATATGAACTTAAATGTATTTTCTTAAATCGTCAAAGCGCCTAAAAATGATCTTTGTCAGAGTTCTCGTCGCTCTGACTCGCTCCAGCAGCTCGCGCTCTGATTGGACAGAACTGTTTCTGACGTCACACGTTGGGCTGCAGAAGTAAAACTTTTTTGGGCTCATGCGCCAATGAGACCATTGAAAACAATACGGCGCCATCTTGGATTCATCTTCAGATTTTATTAGAGTTCTATGAATGGGACATAGGCTGTGTCCCAGTTCAGAAGGCTGCAGCCTCCGGAGGCTGGTTTTAAGGCCGCATATCGCCACTTCGCAAAACCAAGGCCTGTCCCATTTCATTTTATTTCTCGTGTCGCTTTCAAATGCGGCCTTAAACCGCCTCGCTTCCATGGTGATCGGGCCGTGAACGAAGGCTACACCAGAGCATCCTTCATGCCTCCAATATCCCAGCATGCACCAAGTGCTAGTTAATCGCGGCGCTACTTCATTCGCGCTACATTCATTCTCGCTACTTCATTCAAGCGCTACTTCATTCTCGCTTACTTCACTTCGCGCTACTTCATTCTCGCGCTATTTCACTTCTCGCTTACTTCACTCTCGCTACTTCACTCTCGCTACTTCACTCTCGCTACTTCACTCTCGCTACTTCACTCTCGCTACTTCACTCTCGCTACTTCATTCTCGCTACTTCATTCGCTACATTTCATTCAAGGCTATTTCATTCAAGGCTTACTTCATTCAAGCTTACTTCATTCGCTGGCTACTTCATTCAAGCGCTACTTCACTCTCGCTACTTCATTCGCTACTTCATTCCTCGCTACTTCATTCGCTGCTACTTCATTCTCGCTACTTCATTCGCTGGCTTCATTTACTTCGCTACTTCACTCTCGCTACTTCACTCTACGCTACTTCACTCTTTACTTCACTTCGCTTACTTCATTCTCGCGCTACTTCATTCTCGGTTACTTTATTCGCGCCACTTCATTCTCGCGCCACTTCATTCGCGCACTACTTCATTCGCGCTACATTTATTCTCGCGCTACTTCATTCTTTCGCTATTTCACTCTCGCTACTTCATTCTCGCTACTTCATTCTCGCTACTTCACTCTCGCTACTTCATTCTCGCTTACTTATTTCAAGCTACTTATTCAAGGCTTACTTATTCTCGCTACTTCATTCTCGTGACTACTTCACTTCGCTACTTCACTTACTCGCTTACTTCACTCGCTTCTACTTCACTCTCGCTTACTTCACTTCGCTTATTTTCATTCTCGCTACTTCATTCGCTATTTATTCACAGCTACTTCATTCGCGGCGCTACTTCATTCTCGCTACTTCACTCTCGCTACTTCATTTCTTGGCCGCTACTTCACTCTCGCTACTTCACTCTCGCTACTTCATCTCGGCGTTACTTCATTCGCTCTACTTCATTCGCTACTTCGTTCGTGCCTTCTTCCATTCGTGCGCTACTTCATTAGGTGCTACTTCATTCTAGCGGCATTTACTTCGCTCGCGCTACTTCATTCTCGCGCTACTTCATTCGGCTACTTCACATTTAGCTACTTCATTCGCGCTACTTCATTAGCGCGCTACTTCATTCTCGCTATTTACTTCGCTATTTCATTATGCGCTACTTCACTCTCGCTACTTCACTCTCGCTATTTACTTTCTAAGTATTTATTCAAGGCTTACTTTATTCAAGGCTACTTCATTCAAGGCTACTTCATTCCTTTGCTTACTTCATTCAAGGCTTATTTCACTACTTATTTCAAGGCTACTTCATTCAAGGCTACTTCATTCTCGCGCTTACTTCATTCGCTACTTCATTTATTCTCACAAGGCGCTTACTTCATTTCATACATTATCTACATTACTTCATTCTCGCGCTACTTCATTCACATTTACTTCGCTGCTACTTCACTCTCAGCTTACTTCATTCGCGCTACTTCATTCCTCACTATTTATTCATCAAGGCTATTTATTCGCTACTTCATTCGCTACTTCATTCAAGCGCTACTTCATTAGGCTACTTCATTTCAAGGCTACTTCATTCTCTCGCTATTTCACTTCGCTACTTCACTCGCTACTTTATTACTCGTTACTTCGCCATTTACTTCGCTTATTTATTCGCTACTTCATTCTCGCTATTTACTTCATTTATTCAAGCGCTACTTCATTCTTGCACATTTATTCTGCCATTTACATCGCTATTTCACTCTCATTCGCTACTTATTCAAGGCTTACTTCATTCTCTCGCTACTTCATTCTGCTACTTCATTCGCGGCGCTACTTCATTCTCGCGCCACTTTATTCACAAGATTTATTTCGCGCTACTTCATTTCGCTACTTCATTCTCGCTTACTTCACTCTCGCTACTTCATTCTCGCTACTTTATTCTCGCGCTACTTCACTCTCGCGCTACTTCATTCTCGCTACTTCATTCTCATATTTCACTCTCGCTTACTACTTCATTCAAGCGCTACTTATTCATGCATTTACTTCATTCGCGCACTACTTCATTCTCGCTACTTCACTCTCGAAGCTACTTTATTCTCGCTTACTTCATTCTCGCTTATTTCATTCGCGCTACTTACTCTCGCTATTTCACTTCATTTACTTCACTCACATTTATTCAAGGCTCTACTTCATTCTCGCGCTTACTTCATTCTCGGCTACTTCATTCGCCACTTCATTCTCGCGCACTTATTCGCCATTTATTCACATTTACTTCTGGCGCTACTTCATTCTCGCTACTTCATTCTCGCTACTTCACTTCGCGCTACTTCATTCTCAGCTATTTCGTTCTCAAGGCTTACTTCACTCTCGCTACTATTCTCGCTGCTACTTCGTTCGCTACTTCATTCGGCGCATACTTCACTCTTCACGCTACTTCACTCTCGCATTTCATTCTCAGCTACTACTCATAGCATTTATTCGCTACTTCATTCTCGCGCTTACTTCATTCGAGCCATTTTTACTTCGCTACGCGATTTATTCACATGTATCGCGCTACTTCATTCGGCCATTTCACATTTCGTCAAGGCTTACTATTTATTTCATTCCTACTTTATTCGTTACTTCACTCTCGCACTACTTCATTCGCTACTTCATTCCCGCGTTACTTCATTACATTTACTTCGCTTACTACTTTCGTTACTTCGCTGGGCCTTCGATTTCGCGCTACTTCACTCTCGCATTTACTTCACTCGCTACTTCACTCATTCATATACTTTTACTCTCGCGCGCTACTTCCTCTTCGCAAGGCTATTTATTTCAAGGGCTCTACTTCATTCTCGCTACTTCATTCTCGATACGCTTACTTCACTCTCGCTTACTTCACTCTCGCGCTTACTTCGCTTCGCGCTTACTTCATTCTCAGCTACTTCATTACTCGCTACTTCATTCGCTCGCTTACTTCATTCTCGCGCTTTACTTCACTCTCGCTTACTACTTCCTCTCGCCTACTTACTTGCACTCACATTTCACTCTCGCTACTTCACTTCGCGCTTTACTTCATTTATTCAAGGCTTACTTATTCAGCGCATTTTATTCACAAGGCTACTTCATTCGCGCTACATTTATTCGCTACTTCATTCGCGACGCTCTACTTCATTTCAAGCTTACTTCACTCTCGCTACTTCACTCTCCTCATACATTTATTCGCGTTCACTTCATTTATTCGCTACTTTATTCGTCAGACGCTACTTTATTCATACATTTATTCGCTACATTTACTTCATACTTTCATTCATACGCTATTTCACTTCTCGCTTACTTCATTCTCGCTACTTCATTCGTTGCCTTACTTCATTCAACCGCTACTTCACTTTCGCTACTTCATTCGCCGCTACTTCATTCGCTGCTACTTATTCTCGCATGGCTATTTATTTCATAAGATTTCTCGCTACTTATTCAAGGCGCTACTTCATTCTCGCTACTTCATTCCCGCTACTTACTCGCGCTACTTCATTCGCTATTTGGCGGCCATTTTACTTCACATTCGATGCCCGCTACTTCATTCTCGCGCTACTTCCTCTCGCTTACTTCATTCAAGCATTTACTTCATTCGCGCTACTTATTCTCGCTGCTACTTTCGCATTTATTCGCGCTTACTTATTTATTCTCAAGCTACTTATTCGCCAGCTTACTTTATTCTCGCTACTTCACCTCTCACAAGACTACTTATTCATTTATTCTCGCGCAAGCTATTTCACTCTCGCTACTTCATTACTCTCGCGTTACTTCATTCGCTACTTCATTTCGCTTATTTATTTTCGCTACTTCATTTCATGCATTTATTTCCTTGACTTCATTTATCGCTCACATTATTCTCGCGCATTTATACTTCATTCTCGCGCTATTTCACTCGAAAGCTATTCTCGGGCTTACTTCATTCTCAAGGCTTATACTTTCTATTTTCGCGCGCATTTACTCATTCTCGCGCTTACTTGCTTCTACTTCAGCTTACATTTATTCTGCGCTACATTTCATTCTCGCGCTAATTTCATTCTCGCTATTTACCACTTCACGCTATTTCATTTGGCACTTCATCGCGCTACTTATTCTCTCGCTTACTTCATTCTCGCTACTTCATTCTCGCTACTTACTCTCGCTATTTCATTCTCACTACATTTTCATTCAAGCGCTACTTATTCACTATTACTTCATTCTCGCTACTTCACTTCTCGAAGCATTTATTCTCGCTTACTTATTTCAGCGCTACTTCATTCGCTACTTCATTACTTCGCTTATTTCATTCGCTACTTCACTCTCGCTACTTCATTCGCGCTTACTTCATTCTCGCCATTTATTCTCGGCTATTTATTCATGCTACGCTACTTCATTTCGCGCTTACTTCATTCTCGCGCTATTTCATTCTCGCTTACTTCCTCTCGCTACTTCATTCTCAGCTTACTTCATTCTCGCTACTTCTCGCGCTTACTTCATTCTCGCTACTTCATTCTCGCATTTACTTCACTGGCTATTTATTCTCGCTACTTCGTATCTCGCTATTTTCATTCAAGGCTATTTCATTCAAGGCTATCATTTACTTCCATATTTACTGCGCTACTTCATTCATTATTAGCTTCGCTGGCTACTTCACTTTCATTCTTACTTCGCATTTACTTCATTCCAGCTACTTCATTCTCGCTACTTCATTCTCGCTTACTTCATTTTGCTCACATTTCATTATCAAGCTACTTCATTCTCTTATTCAAGGCTTACTTCATTCTTTCGCTACTTCATTCTCGCGCTACTTCACTACTATTCTGGCTACTTACTTATTTCGCTTTCATTCTCGCTACTTCATTCTCGCTACTTCATTTTGGCTACTTCATTTCGCGCTACTTATTTCGCGCATTTACTTCATTTCTCGCTATTTCATTCGCTATTTCACTTCGCTTCTATTTCATTCTTTTACTCTACTTCATTCTCGCTTACTATTTCATTGCGCTCTACTTCATTCTCAAGGCTTACTTCATTCTCGCTACTTACTTTCGCGCTTACTTCATTCGCGCTACTTCACTCTTCACTTTATTCGCGCTACTTCACTCTCGCGCATTTTCACTTCATGCTACTTCATTCGGCTCTACTTCATTCGCTACATTCGCTATTCAAGCGCTACTTCATTCTACTTCATTCTCGCTGCTTATCTGGCATACTTCATTCACATTACTTCGCTTACTTCTACATTTATTCGCGCTACTTATTTCTATTTATTCGCTACTTCATTTATTCGCTACTTCATTTCGCGCTACTTCTCAGCTATTTCATTCTCGCTTACTTCTTCGCTTATTTATTCTCAAGCATTTATTCAAGGCGTATTTACTTCATATTTATTCGCATAACTTTATTTCAAGGCTGCTATTTATTTCAAGCCACTTTATTTCTTTACTACTTCATTTACTTCGTTCTCGCTACTTCACTCGCTACTTCATTCTCGCTATTTCATTCTCGCTACTTCATTTATTTCATGCTACTTTATTCTCGCATTTATTCTCGGGCCGCTTATTTACTTCATTCTATTTACTTTTTTCTCGCTACTTTATTCGCTCTTATTTATTTCGCGCCACTTCATTCTCAAGGCTTATTATTCGCTACACGCATTTATTCGCTGCTTCATTTCATGCTATTTATTCTACTTCATTTATTTACTTCACTTCTACTTTACTCTCGCGCTACTTCATTTTCGCTTACTTCATTTCTCGCTTATTTACTTCGCTACTTTATTCTCGCTTACTTATTCAGCGCTATTTATTCTCGGTTATTTATTCGCGCGCCATTTATTTCGCGCTTACTTATTCTCGCTACTTTATTTCGCTACTTTACTCTCATTTCATTCTCATTACTTCATTCTCGCTTTATTTCATTTCGCTACTTTATTCTCATGCTTACTTTATTCAAGGCTACTTCATTCTCGCCATTTCATTCAAGCTACATTTATTCTCGCTACATTTCACTTCGCTACATTACTTCGCTACTTTATTCTCGCTTTCATTTATTTCATTCTCGCTACTTTATTCGCCTTATTTATTCAAGCGCTTACTTATTTCAAGCGCTTACTTCATTCATACATTTATTTCATGCTACTTCATTCTCGCTACTTTACTCTCGCTCTACTTCATTCTCTCGCTACTTCATTTCACTCTGCTTCATTCGCTTACTTCATTCGCTTACTTCATTCGCTTACTTCATTCTCGCGCTACTTCACTCTCGCGCTACTTTATTCTACATTTACTTCAAGCTACTTCACTTTCCAAGCTATTTACTTCCATTTACTTCGTTATTTACTACTGGGCTTCACTTCTTCATTCGCTACTTCATTCAAGCTAGCTTTATTCGCGCTTCTTATTCTAGCATTTATTCGCTTCACTCAAGGCTACTATTCATTCTCTGCGCTATTTCATTTCATCGCTGCTACTTCATTCGCTGCTACTTCACACTTCATTCAAGCTGCTTACTTCATTCGCTGCTATTTCATTCGCGCTATTTATTCACATTTATTCTCGCTATTTCATTCAATTACTTCGCTACTTCATTCGCTACTTTATTCTCGCTTACTTCACTCTTCAGCTTACTTCATTCTCGCTTACTTCACTCTCGCTATTTCATTCTCGCGCTTACTTATTCAAGGCTCTGCATTTATTCTCGCTTACTTATTTATTCTCTACATTCACTCTCATTTATTTCGTTACTTCATTCTCAGCTACTTTATTCTCAGCTTAACTTCATTCGCTTACTTCATTATTGTGTGCCACTTATTTCAAGGCTTCATACTTATTTCATATCCTACTTCATATTTATTATGCTACTTCATTATTTCGCTTATTTATTTCTCGGTTATTTATTTCGCTATTTATTTACTAAGTCATTCTTACTTCATTCCGCTTCACATTTATTCTCGCCTTATTTACTTCATTCTCGCCTTCACTTATTCTTCTCGCTTACTTCACTCTCATACGCATTACTTCATTCGCTACTTTATTCATAAGCATTTTCATTTCGCGTTACTTCATTTCTATATTTCTTCACTTCGCTATTTACTTCGCGCTATTTACTCTCAGCTATTTCACCTTTCGCGCTACTTTATTCTCATGCTTACTTCACTCTCAAGGCTTATTCATTCTATTCTTCATTACACCTTTATTCGCGCTACATTCATTCGCCTACATTTATTTCGCTACTTCACTTCTACATTCTACTTCACTCAGCTACTTCATCTCTCGCGCTTCATCTTTCACTTCATCATTTACTTCACATTTACTCACTTCACTCTCGCTACTTTCGTTCGCTTACTTCATTTGCTCATTCATTCAAGCCTTTACTTATTCATTAAGCTACTTCGTTATCAAGGCCTCACTTCGCTGCATTTATTCGCGCTATACTTCGCCATTTCTCGCTTATTTCATTCGCTATTTACTTCAGCTACTTCATTACGCTACTTCATTCGCGCTACTTTATTCGCTACTACTTCATTCGCCGCTACTTCGTTCTCGCTACTTCATTCTCGCTTACTTCACTCTCGCTTACTTCACTCTGCTTACTTCGTTCTCGCGCTACTTCACTCTCGCTACTTCATTTCCTTCTGCTTACTATTCGCTATTACGCTTCGTCATTTCAAGGCTTACTTCATTCTGGCCTTCATTCGCGCTACTTCACTCTGCGCTATGCTTCATTCGCTACTTTATCTCGCGCTACTTCACTTCTGGAGCTACTTCACTCTGCGTTATTTCGCCATTCGCGCTCACTTTACTTCTCGCGCTATACTTCATTCTTGCGCTACTTCATTCGCGCCATTTACTTCATGATTTACTTCTCGCTATTTCATTCTCGCGCTACTTATTCAAGGCTTCCACAGCTACTTCATTCGCTTACTTCATTCAAGGCGCTTCATTCGCGCGGCTTCTTCATTCTGCTTACTTCACTCTCGCTTACTTCATTCGCGCTACTTCACTTCGCGCTACTTCATTCTCGCTCATTTACTTCATTCTCTGCGCTTACTTCATTCGCTACATTTATTCGCTGCGCTACTTCATTCTCGCTGGCTTTACTTCTCGCGCTGCATTCATTCGCTCTGCTTCATTCGCTTACTTCATTCTCGGACTCGCTTCATTCGCGCGCCACTTCATTCTTTCGCTACGCCACTTCTCGCTTTCACATTTCACTTCTCGCTGCTTCATTCAGCGCTTACTTCATTCTCGCGCTACTTCATTCTCGCTACATTTCATTCTCGCTACTTCATTCATGGCTTCATTCGACTACTTCATTCTCGCGCTACTTCATCTCGCGTTACTTCGTTGGCTCTCGCTATTCTCAGCTACTTCGTTCTCGCTACTTCGTTCGCGCGCTACTTCGTTAGCAAGGCTACTTCATTTCAGCGCGCTCATTTCGTTCTCAGCTGCTACTTCATCTCGCTACTTCATTCGCTCTACTTCATTCTCGCGCTTACTTCGTTCTCGGACTCACTTCACGCGCGCTTACTTCATCTCGCGCCACTTCATTCGCGCACTATTCATATCGCTACCTTCATTCTCGCGCTACTTCGTTATAATTGCTTACTTCACTTCATTCTCGCGCTACTTCACTCTCGCGCTACTTCATTCTCAAGGCTACTTCATTCAAGCGCTACTTCATTCTCGCGTTACTTCATTCTCGCGCTATGTTCATTCTCGCGCTACTTCACTCTCGCTACTCAGCTGCTCGTTTCTTTACTTCGTTCGCGCTACTTCATTCGCGGCTTCTGCTATTTCATTCTCGCTATTTCATTCCCCGCTTCACTTCACTCGCTATTTCGTTCGCGCTACTTCACTCTCACATCGCTACTTCATTCTCTACGCTTACTTCACTCTCGCTACTTCATTAGCGCTACTTCGTATTCAAGGCTTACTTCATTCTCGCTACTTCGTTCTCGCGCTGCATTCGTTACGCGCGCTACTTCATTCGCGCTATTTCATTCGCGCGCTATTTCATTCTCAGCTACTTCACTCGCGCTATTTCATTAAGGCGCTACTTCATCTCGCTACTTCATTCTCGCTATTTCACTCTCGCGCTGCTTCATTCGCGAAGACTACTTTATTCTCAAGGCTTACTTCATTCTCGCTACTTCATTCGCGGCTATTTCATTCAAGCTACTTCATTCGTGCTACTTCATTCGCTACTTCATTCTCGCGCTACTTCACTCGCGCTACTTCATTCGCTGGCAGCTACTTCACTCTCGCGCTACTTCATTCTCAAGCATTTACTCGCTACTTCATTCTCGCTATTACTTCATTCTCGCGCTACTTCATTCTCAGCTACTTATTCGCTACATTTCAATATTTCATTGCTTACTTCATTCAAGCGCTACTTCATTCTCGCTACTTCACTCTCGCTATTTCATTACTACATTTATTCTCGCTACTTATTCACTCTCGCGCTACTTCATTCGCGCTATTTCACTTCGCTACTTCATTCGCAAGGCTATTTCATTCTCGCTACTTCATTCTCGCGCTACTTCACTTTCGCTTTACTTCATTCGCGCATTTACTTCGTTCTCATTTACTTCACTCTCGCTACTTCATTCAGCTACTTCATTAGCTACTTCGTTATTCTCACTACTTCATTCCTTTACTTATTCTCGCTACTTTCTCTCGCTACTTTATTTCATTTACTTCACTCTCGCTACTTCATTCGCGCTCTACTTCATTCTCGCGTTATTTCATTCAAGGCTCTACTTATTTCACATTTATTTCGCTTACTTATTCTCGCGCTACTTCATTCGCGCGCTACTTCATTCTCGCGCTACTTCATTCTCGCGCTACTTCACTCTCGCGCTACTTCATTCGCGCTCTACTTCATTCTCGCGCTACTTCATTCTTGAGCTACTTCATTCGCGCTACTTCATTCTCGCGCCACTTCATTCTCGCGCCACTTCATTCGCGCACTACTTCATTCTTGAGCTACTTCATTCGCGCTACTTCATTCGCGCTACTTCATTCTCGCGCTACTTCATTCGCGCGCCACTTCATTCTCGCGCTACTTCACTCTCGCGCTACTTCACTCTCGCGCTACTTCATTCTCGCTCTACTTCATTCTCGCGCCACTTCATTCTCGCGCCACTTCATTCGCGCACTACTTCATTCTCGCGCTACTTCACTCTCGCGCTACTTCACTCTCGCGCTACTTCATTCTCGCTCTACTTCATTCTCGCGCCACTTCATTCTCGTGCTACTTCATTCTTGAGCTACTTCATTCGCGCTACTTCATTCTCGCGCTACTTCATTCGCGCGCCACTTCATTCTCGCGCTACTTCACTCTCGCGCTACTTCACTCTCGCGCTACTTCATTCTCGCTCTACTTCATTCTCGCTCTACTTCATTCTCGCGCTACTTCATTCTCGCGCTACTTCACTCTCGCGCTACTTCACTCTCGCGCTTACTTCATTCTCGCTTACTTCATTCTCGCGCAACTTCATTCGCGCACTACTTCATTTCGCTTACTTCACTCTCGCTACTTCATTCGCGCTACTTCATTCTCGCTCTACTTCATTCTCGCGCCACTTCATTCTCGTGCTACTTCATTCTTGAGCTACTTCATTCGCTACTTCATTTCGCTTACTTCATTCAGCGCCACTTCATTCTCGCTACTTCACTTCGCTACATTTCACTCTCGCTACTTCATTTCGCTCTACTTATTTCGCTTACTTCATTCTCGCTACTTATTCAAGCGCTACTTCATTCTCATTTCACTCTCGCTACTTACTTCGCTACTTCACTCTCGCGCTACTTCACTCTCGCTATTTCACTGCTTTACTTCACTGGCGCTACTTCACTGCGCTACTTCATTCGCGCTTACTTCATTCAAGGCTTACTTATTCGCGCTTACTTCATTTCGCGCCACTTCACTCTTCTTATTTCATTCTCGCTTACTTATTCTCGCTACTTCATTTCGCTTACTTATTCTCGCTATTTATTCGCGCTCTACTTCATTCTCGCTCTACTTCATTCTCGCTTACTTCACTTTACGCTACTTCACTCTCGCTACTTCACTTGGGCGCTATTTACTCTCAAGGCTACTTCATGGGCGCTACTTATTCAAGGCTTACTTATTCGCTACTATTTATTCAAGGCCACTTCATTCAAGGCTTACTTCATTCTCGCGCTACTTCACTCTCGCTACTTACTTCGCTACTTCATTCGCGCCATTTATTCTCGCTACTTCATTCTCGCTACTTCACTCTCGCTACTTCACTTGGGCGCTACTTCACTCTCGCTACTTCACTCTCGCTACTTCACTCTCGCTACTTCACTTCGCTACTTCACTCAAGACTACTTCATTCGCTTACTTCATTCGCTACTTCGTTCAAGGCTATTTCATTCAAGCGCTACTTCATTCGCGCTCTACTTCACTCTCGCGCTACTTCACTCTCGCGCTACTTCACTCTCGCGCTACTTCACTCTCGCGCTACTTCATTCGGGCGCTACTTCATTCGCGCGCTACTTCACTCTCGCGCTACTTCACTCTCGCGCTACTTCATTCGCGCGCTACTTCATTCGCGCTACTTCATTTTTAAATTTTTTTTATTTTGCTGTCACCAGGTGTACAAACATATGGCATTGCAATTACATATCACAGGTATAGTGCATTTACATACATTAGACAGCAGAGAAAAAGGGAAGAGGGTATAGGTGTATGTATATGGGTGTGTGTGTGTGTGTGTGTGTGTGTGTGTGTGTGTGTGTGTGTGTGGGTGTGTGTGTGTGTGTGTGTGTGTGGATGTGGGTGTGTGTGTGTGGATGTGTGTGTGTGTGTGTGTGTGTGTGTGTGTGTGGGTGTGTGTGTGTGTGTGTGTGTGTGTGTGGGTGTGTGTGGGTGTGGGTGTGGGTGTGTGTGGATGTGGGTGTGGGTGTAACATTGTGGGTCGTATGAAGGACAGTTAGATAATTAGAGAAAAGCAGGTTCAAAGGGTGATTGGCAGTCAGAGTAGAACAATAATAATAATAAAAAATAAAATAGAATAAGTAAATAAATAATAACAATAATGACAGTGATAACAATAATAATAATAATAATAATAATAACAATAATAATAACAATAATAATAATAATAATAATGATGGAGAAAGTGTATATTGGAAAAGGATGTGGAAGAGGATGTGATGTTGGTGCAGTGGGATATTCTGGCTGTGTTGTGAGCTGTAAGAGAGGTGTGGTGAGGTGGTTTGTGATACTGTGGTGGTGTTGGTAATAACAGTAACAAATAGTTAGTTATTAAGACCCATGCATGGGGTGTGATCCTTGATCCATTTAGTTTATTTTTCGATCTTGCTGTCATACAGTTGAGTTAACCAATAAGTTATTTTTGAATCGCGGAAAAGAATTCCGTCAATGTAAAGTTTGTCAATTGAGAGTTTGGCTCGTTTCATTCGCGCTACTTCATTCTCGCGCTACTTCATTCGCGCGCTACTTCATTCTCGCGCTACATTCTCGCGCTACTTCACTCTCGCGCTACTTCACTCTCGCGCTACTTCATTCGCGCTCTACTTCATTCTCGCGCTACTTCACTCTCGCGCTACTTCATTCGCGCGCTACTTCACTCTCGCTACTTCATTCTCGCGCTACTTCACTCTCGCGCTACTTCACTCTCGCTACTTCATTCAAGGCTTACTTCATTCTCGCGCTACTTCACTCTCGCGCTACTTCATTCGCGCGCTACTTCACTCTCGCGCTACTTCACTCTCGCGCTACTTCACTCTCGCGCTACTTCACTCTCGCGCTACTTCACTCTCGCGCTACTTCACTCTCGCGCTACTTCATTCTCGCGCTTTATTTTTCGATCTTGCTGTCATACAGTTGAGTGAGTTTTTGTCCATTTGTTATGATTTTAAAAGTGATTCTTTGTGGAGGGTTGTGACATGTAGTGGTGCATAAAAAAAAAAAAAAGGGTTGTCTGCGGTCTCGAGGTGTGTAGCCTTGTCCGCAGACCCCCCTATTTGTTTTTTGTGGGAATGGAGGTTTGCCCTAAGCTAATGTTGCATTAAAAAAAAGACAGGGGAAGAGGACCAACAGGCCAGAGGTGTGTGGCCTCCAGTCTCTGGTCCCCCTGCCCCGCTTGCCCTATTCTATGGATATATTTTTGAGTGTTTGTTTGACAGCAAGATGGGTTGATGATAATAATAATAATAATAATAATAATAATATACAAGTATAGTATACAAATTCTAACTATTTGATGTGTTCTTACCACAGAGATATGAGTGTATTTGTGTGATTAGTAGTGGGGTATTATGGAAGCCAGAGAGTGGAGAGTGGAGATATGGTGGGGCTCTGCTCTGAATGTGATGGGTTATATTCTAAGGAGAAGTGGTTCCGCAATGAAGTTTTTCCATGTGTTAATGTGTATTTTTTTTCGGCTTTTCCAATTAACTAATATGACTTTCTTGGCGATAGTTAGCGACACAAGTAGATGTTTTGTATTGTATTGGTTGAGAGCGGTTGTGGAAGTATCACCAAGAATGCACAGAGAGGGGGACAATGGGATGTGGCAGCCAAATATTATGGAATGTGATTGAGTGATGGTTTGCCAGAATGTACAGACGGGAGTGCAGTGCCAGAATGCGTGTAGATAGTTGTCCCTTTCCCCTTGTGTGCAGTGTGAACATATGTCTGTTGTGAAACCCATTTTTGATATTCCAGTTTATGGAATATTGAGATATTTTCAAAAATGATTCTATTAGTTCTATTGCGTGGTGGAGGGAAGAGGATGGATTCTGTAGAAAAAGGAGGATGTCGTCTGCGTAGAGGCTTATTTTATGTTCGATGTTTTGTGTTTGGATTCCCTTGATACTGCTGTTTTGACGAATTGCTGCTGCAAGTGGCTCTATGAAAATTAAGAATAATAAAGGAGAGAGTGGGCATCCCTGACGGTTTCCTCGGTGTAGTGTGAATCGACGTGATGTTAGACCATTTGTTATGACAGTAGCTGTAGGTGAGGTATAGAGAATCTTTATCCAGTTAGTGAATGACTCCCGAAAGCCAAACCTCTCGAGTGTGGCAAACAGGAAAGTCCAGTCGACCCTATCAAATGCCTTCTCTGCATCCAGGGATGTTATGATGGTTTTTTGTTGTTGTGTTATTGACCAGTGAATTAAATTGAACAGTCTTTGGGTGTTAGTGGATGAATATCTTCCTTTGACAAAACCTGTTTGGTCTGGATGGATGATTGATGGGATTACAGTTTCCAGTCGGTGGGCTAGAGCTTTGGCAATGATTTTTGTGTCTACATTGATGAGAGAAATAGGTTGGTAGTTGGCAGGGTGTTTAGGGTCTTTATTAGGTTTTAGTATTAAGGTTATAGTGGCTGAATTCATATGGGGAGGAAGTTTAGAGTTTTTTCGAGTCTTGTAGCATACGAATGAATAATGGTGAGAGTACTGGCCAGAAGTGCCTGTAGAACTCAGCAGGGAAGCCGTCAGGACCGGGTGATTTGTTATTGGGCATTGACTTGAGAGCAGAATATAGTTCTGATTCTGTAATTGGAGAGTCTAATCTTGATATTTGATTGGAAGAGAGGGTGGGCAGTTCGATGTTGTTGAGGAAAGAATGAATTTGTTTGGGATTTGGGTCAAGATCTGAAGAGTATAGTTTGCTGTAGAAATGTTCAAATATTTTGTTTATTTCTGTGTGAGATGTTGTGTGCCTCCCTGCTGAGTTCATAATAATGGGAATTGATGTTTTTTCCTTATTTAGTTTAACCTGGTTCTCTAGATATTTACCTGATTTATTACCATGGAGGAAGTTTTCTTGTCTGAGTCTGTGGATGAGGAATTGAGTCCTTTTGTTTGTTATTTCGTTTAGTTTGTATTTTAATTTATTTAATTCCTTTTCTTGGTTCTCAGAAGGGTTGATCATATTTATTTGTTCCAGTTTATTTATTTCTTGTTCTAGATGTTTTTCTGTTTCTTTTTCCTTTTTTGACTTGTGTACAGAGAAGGCAATGATTCGGCCTGTAAGGACTGCCTTTCCTGCCTGCCATAGGAGAGAAGGCGATGAGCCTGGGGAGTCATTCAGATCCATGAAGGATGCCCACTCTCTCCGAAAAAAACTATCAAAGTCTGGATCTGAGAGTAGAGATATGTTGAAGCGCCATCTGGATTTTGGTTTAGGTTGATATGAGTGGTTCCAAGAGATGGAGACAGGTGCATGGGCACTGATGGTTATGGGATGGATTTGTTGTTCTGAGATTTGTGACATAATGGAGTTGCTACTGAGTATGAAGTCAATACGTGAATATGAATGATGAACTGTGGAGTAGTATGTATATTGTTGTTTTGTTGGGTAATTAAGTCGCCAACTATCGCCAAGGCCAAAGTCTTTTATCAGGTGTTTGAGTGTTTCTGTTGATTGCCAAGTCCATGTATTATTATTATTTGATCGGTCTATATTGGGGTCAAGTACAGTATTGAAGTCTCCTGCCAGGATGATTGGACAGGTGGAGAATGTTTGAAGGTGGGAGAAAAGATTTTGGAAGAAAGTTGTATCATCTGTATTAGGGCCATATACATTACCAATTGTGACAGGAATGTTGTTAATGGAAATGTTAATTATTATATAGCGACCCTCTGGATCTGATATGGTTGAGTTGTGTATGAACTGAATATTTCTATGAATTAGTATGCATACTCCTCTTTGCTTACTATTGTAGTGGGCTGAAAATATTTGGTTATATTGTGGTGATTTTATGTTCTCATAAGTTGTGTCTGTGGCATGAGTTTCCTGTAAAAGACATATGTCAGCTTTAAGTTTAGATAGATGGTCTAGTACTTTAAACTTTTTTTTCTGATTACCAATACCGCGAATATTCCATGTGGCTAGTTTGAGTGTTGCTATATTAGTTGTAGTTATTATAATAGGGAGAATATTTGTCTAGTCCAGTTGTGTGACTGTGTGTGTGTGTGCGTGTGTGCGTGTGTGCATGTGCGTGTGTGCGTGTGTGTGTGTGTGTGTGTGTGTGCGTGTGTGTGTTTTCAAGTGAGAGTGAGGGGGGAGTACAGAAAAAACGTGTGAGCTTAATGTGAATGGCATTATGCATAAACATTGGTTTTGTCGGATGGGGCATTAAATGGTTCCACAAGTTTGAATCTCCCCCTGCCGCAGATGAAGGAGGTATGGATAATTAAACAAACAGGTCAATAGAAGGAAATACTATCGCTACTACTACTGCTACTACTACTACTACAACCTCACTATTACCAACGGTACTATCAATATATTAATAATAATAATAATAATAATAATAATTAAAATAATAATAATAATAATAATAATAATAATAATAATAATAATAATAATAATAATAATAATAATAATAATAATAATAATAATAATAATAATGACACCAGTAATAGAAGCTATTTTGAAAATTAACTAGTGCTACCAACAATTAAGAATGATTTTAAGGAAAGGTTCATTTTAGTCAATTCTGGAAATAAGCAAAAGAACGACAGAAGAAAGAGAAACATTGTTTAGTCGAGAGCTGCTGACGCTCTGATGACGTCATCGACGTGTTTACCTCCGCTGCATGTTCCGCTGCTTGCGCGTGGGTTTCGTCGCCGCCAGTTAACCAATAAGTTATTTTTGAATCGCAGAAAAGAATTCCGTCAATGTAAAGTTTGTCAATTGAGAGTTTGGCTCGTTTCATTTGCGCTACTTCATTCTCGCGCTACTTCATTCTCGCGCTACTTCATTCTCGCGCTACTTCATTCTCGCTCTACTTCATTCTCGCTACTTCACTCTCGCGGTACTTCACTCTCGCTACTTCACTCTCGCTTCACTTTCGCTACTTCATTCGCGCTACTTCATTCTCGCTACTTCATTCTCGCTTACTTCATTCTCGCTACTTCATTCTCGCTACTTCATTCTCGCTACTTCATTCTCGCTACTTCACTCTCGCTACTTCACTCTCGCTACTTCACTCGCCGCTACTTCACTTCAAGGCTACTTCACTTCAAGGCTACTTCACTCGCGCGCTACTTCACTCACGCGCAACTTCACTCTCGTGCTACTTCACTCTCGTGCTACTTCACTCTCGCGCTACTTCATTCGCGCGCTACTTCATTCTCGCGCTACTTCATTCTCGCGCTACTTCACTCTCGCGCTACTTCACTCTCGCGCTACTTCATTCGCGCGCTACTTCATTCTCGCGCTACTTCATTCTCGCGCTACTTCACTCTCGCGCTACTTCACTCTCGCGCTACTTCACTCTCGCTACTTCATTACGGCTACTTCATTCGCTACTTCATTCTCGCTACTTCACTCTCGCTACTTCACTCTCGCTACTTCACTCTCGCGCTACTTCACTACGCTACTTCACTCTCGCGCTACTTCACTCTCGCGCTACTTCACTCTCGCGCTACTTCATTCTCGCGCTACTTCATTCTCGCGCTACTTCATTCTCGCGCTACTTCACTCTCGCGCTACTTCACTCTCGCGCTACTTCACTCTCGCGCTACTTCACTCGCGCGCTACTTCACTCGCGCGCTACTTCATTCTCGCGCTACTTCACTCTCGCGCTACTTCACTCTCGCGCTACTTCATTCTCGCGCTACTTCATTCTCGCTCTACTTCATTCTCGCTCTACTTCATTCTCGCGCTACTTCACTATCGCGCTACTTCATTCTCGCGCTACTTCATTCTCGCTCTACTTCATTCTCGCGCTACTTCATTCTCGCGCTACTTCATTCTCGCTCTACTTCATTCTCGCTCTACTTCATTCTCGCGCTACTTCATTCTCGAGCTACTTCATTCTCGCTCTACTTCATTCTCGCGCTACTTCATTCGCGCGCTACTTCATTCTCGCGCTACTTCATTCTCGCTCTACTTCATTCTCGCGCTACTTCATTCTCGCTCTACTTCATTCTCGCTCTACTTCATTCTCGCGCTACTTCATTCTCGAGCTACTTCATTCTCGAGCTACTTCATTCTCGCTACTTCATTCGAGAGCTACTTCATTCTCGCTACTTCATTTCGCGCTACTTCACTCTCGCTACTTCTCTCTCTCGCTACTTTATTTCGCTCTACTTCATTCTCGCTACTTCATTCTCGCTACTTCATTCTCGCTTACTTCATTTCTCGCTCTACTTCATTTCGCTCTACTTTATTCTCGCTACTTTATTCTCGCTTACTTCATTCTCAACTACTTTATTCACGCTCTACTTCATTCTCGAGCTACTACATTCTCGCTCTACTTCATTCTCTCTCTACTTCATTCTCGCTCTACTTCATTCTCGAGCTACTTCATTCTCGCTCTACTTCATTCTCGCTCTACTTCATTCTCGCTCTACTTCATTCTCGCTCTACTTCATTCTCGCGCTACTTCATTCGCACGCTACTTCATTCTCGCGCCACTTCATTCTCGCGCCACTTCATTCTCGCGCTACTTCATTCTCGCGCCACTTCATTCTCGCGCCACTTCATTCGCGTGCTACTTCATTCTCGCGCTACTTCATTCTCGCGCCACTTCATTCTCGCGCTACTTCATTCGCGTGCTACTTCATTCTCGCGCTACTTCATTCTCGCGCTACTTCATTCTCGCTCTACTTCATTCTCGCTCTACTTCATTCTCGCTCTACTTCATTCTCGCGCTACTTCATTCGCACGCTACTTCATTCTCGCGCCACTTCATTCTCGCGCCACTTCATTCTCGCGCTACTTCATTCGCGTGCTACTTCATTCTCGCGCTACTTCATTCTCGCGCTACTTCATTCTCGCTCTACTTCATTCTCGCTCCACTTCATTCTCGCGCTACTTCATTCGCGTGCTACTTCATTCTCGAGCTACTTCATTCGCGCGCTACTTCATTCGCGCGCTACTTCATTCTTGAGCTATTTCATTCTCGAGCTACTTCATTCTCGCTCTACTTCATTCTCGCGCTACTTCATTCTCGCGCTACTTCATTCGCGTGCTACTTGATTCTCGCTACACTTGTCTCTCTCGAAACTTCATTCTCGCTACTTCATTCTCGCTCTACTTCATTCTCGCGCTACTTCATTCTCGCTCTACTTCATTCTCGCTCTACTTCATTCTCGCTCTACTTCATTCTCGCTCTACTTCATTCTCGCTCTACTTCATTCTCGCTCTACTTCATTCTCGCGCTACTTCATTCTCGCTCTACTTCATTCTCGCTCTACTTCATTCTCGCGCCACTTCATTCTCGCGCTGGTTATTGCGGTGGACAGTGGAGCGGGGTTTTCCAATCACCCGGGAGACCACCCGGTCTGATGTCCCACAGCCAGAAGAGGAAGACCAGGACCTCGAACTCAGTGCCCCATAATCAATAATTATAATACATGTTAACTATAATAGTCAACGATTATAATAAATGTTCATAATTATTTTTTAGTACTACCTACATAAATACAGGTTAATATAATAATGATGAAGCGTGTGTGTAGAACTTTATCCTCTGCTGGTACTAAATCATATATAAATCAATAAATGTATGTATATAATCGTCATCACAGACAAGAAAGTAATAAAATTATAATTTTATTGGTTTTATGAAGGTATTTCTTTTGAAAAGTTATGTAATTGCCAAATATCTACAGCTGTAAGGAAATTCCGTGATAGGTGAATAAGGAAATACGTGTATAATAGGTTAATATTCAAAAGGAAAGATGAATTACTTACTTCATTTAATCTAAGCAGAACTGGGCGCCTGTAACGGTGTTGCATTGCCTCTTCCTCCAAAATTAAATAAATTATCATAAATAAGTAAGTCACAAACTCGGGCTCCATCACTTCTCGTGGCTAATATTTCTGCGCAACCTGTGCCTGTGTCTAATATTTCTGTACATTTTTATACACCTGTGCCGGTTGCTAGGCGACGACGTGTTAACGTGACATCACAGGCACCTGTTGACGTACGCTCCGTAGGCTGGACCTGTCCCATTTCACCACGGCCATGCGGTCCGCGGAGGTGTGTTCGAAGGCTACAGCCTATGCGGCTTCCGGAGGCTGCAGCCTTCTGAATTGGGACACGGCTATAGTCTGGTGTGAGTTACACACAGACAAAAATCCTCTGCGACATCAGCACAGTCAAAACACAGATGGACATTTGACAGGACTAGTAACAGGGAGGGGGTGGAGCAGCCACTGGGGGCGCTGGTTCGACCCTCCCACCAGGCCGGGGGGTTTAGGAGGGGCCCGGATCTCTCTGCTGCACTCTCAGGGCGGATGAGCCCTTAGTGTCGAGCGGCGGCGCACGAAGGGAACACAAGCAGGCGGGTTCATGGAACAAGGAGGCATAGAAACCGGGACAGGGACAGGCAAGACGACGTGGACGTGACAAGGAGACGACAAGGATGTAGACAAGGACCGACGGGATGATGAGGAATGAACTGACACTGAACAGGACACGGACAGGGTTCAGTAGTGGGGCTGATAGGGCAATAAGCTGCAGGTGAGCCACACTGCAGCATTAGCTCGACACGCCCCGGTGAGGTGCACGCACAAACAGAAGCCAGAAGGGAGGGAACATGCAAAACACCAAAGCCTCACACAGAGGAGCCCATTTGTCATTTAGTACATGGGTTTTACTGGGAACCAGAGCCCAGGGAGAAACCTACACAGGCACAGGGAGAACATGCAAACTCCACACGGAAATGCTCTGTGCCGCCATAGAGTCAAACCTATACATTATTTTACTCGTCACTTCACTTTTTGACTCTGTGTTGAATATGAGACGTTTCTAAAAACACCACATTTAACCTGAGCAAACAGACGAGTGCAGAGAAACATGAAGGAACTGACTGTAGTGTGTTCATGTGTTCAGTGATTACAACAAACACCTGATTTTATGATTCTTCACCTAAAAATAAAACTCATTAAACATTCTTTGGAACTAAGGCTACGCTTTAAAGGGATAGTTTGGGTTTTTTGACATGAATCTGTACGTCCCCCTCAGCAGGACAGTGTAGACATACAGCTGAGCTCATAAGTTTCCGTCCTCTGGCAGAATTGATGATTTCTTGGTCCAGAAGCTGCACATGGGACGTACTTGGATATTCAACATGATAATGATCCAAACACAGAGTGGAGCTGTCACTGGCTCCAGCAGAATAAAGTGAAGGTTCTGGAGTGTTCGTCTCTTCTGGCCTCAGTATCACTGAGCCTCTGGGCAGATTCAAGCTGCAGTTCAGACAAGAGCCCAAGAATTTACAGGAACTGGAGCCTTTTGCCCAGAAGAATGAGCAGCTTTACCATCAGAGAAAAGAACACATCCACAACTATCACAAAAGACTCCAGCTTCACTGCCTGCGTGAAGTCGCCCATCAAACACAAACCCACACAAACACTATGTCCATCGTTTGTGCTTCTTTAGTTTTGGAGAAATTAATGATTCTTTTACAGGTCAAATTTGGGTCAGACCCACAGGAAGCTTCAAAATGCTCGAAAACGCCCAAAATTGAGTCAGTCGTTTGTGCTGCAAAAAGTTTTGTTTGTGTGATTCTGGTTCTTCAGATATTCACAGTTTTATTTTGGTCGATGACGTCGTCCAGAACCTCAGAATGTGAAACAGCCTCAAAACAGGAAGAAAATGATGTCAAACGTTTGTATTTGGTTTGTGCTGTTTTGTGCTGTGACAGTTTCATTTGTGTGAGTTTATTTCTAAAATTCTTCATTATTATTTCTGTGGTAATTACAGGACGTCATTTCTGCTCAGCTGACGGAGACAAACTCCACAAAACTAGAGAAGAGAAACGACCTGAGGCTGAGGAAAAGTCTGTTTCAGTCTTTAGTCATTTGCTTTTGACTCAGATTTTATAGAATAACACAGACTGGACGACGTCATCGGCCAAAAATAAAACTGCAAATGTCTTAAGAACCATAACCACGCAAACAAAACTTTCTGCAGCACAAACGAAGCACAAACGATGGACATAGTTTTTGTGTAGGTTTGCGTTTGATGGGGCGACTTCACAGAGGTGCTGTGATTGGGTCTTTTGTGTAGTTTCTGTTTCTTTCTGATTTAAAAGAGGAAACACAGGTGTTTGATAAGAAACGGCTTCACCCAAGAAGCACCGACCATGAGTGAAAGAAAAGTTTTTGTGTTATTCATATTCTCTGAAAGATGGACAAGAAATCAATCAGATTCTGCCAGGGTCTGTGAACTTATGAGCACAACTGTACAACAGACCAGTTCGACTGAGCAAACTTTGTAACTGACTCACACTTTCTGACCCCTGACCCCCTGTGACCCCCCTGTGAATTCTGCTCTGTTTCCGACGTACCTGGGACCAGAGTGTCAGATCTGCAGTCGTAAAACATGCCCAGGAGGAAGGAGCGACCCAGAGCCGCCATCTCCACAGGTGAGTTCCAGTCTGAAGCCATCTGAGCACAGGGAGAACATGCAGGTGAGTGTTTTCATTCAACCAAAATGACAGATACATGAAACAAAGACTTTTAGAATGAACACACCTCGTTATAATGTGTCAGGTCTGAGCACGAGCGAGCGTCTGGTGCAGAGTGGAGCAGGGTGCAGGGTTTATTTCCTGAAAGAGAAACGCCCTTTGAATCCCAACAATAATTGTGCTTGTTTTCATACCTGTGAGTTTCGACAAAACTTGATTAATATCAGCAGATGAGACACGACATCATCATCGAAACTCTCGGGAATGAAAACCAACAACTTTTGTCTCACGCCACATAAAAGAAAACAGCAGAAAAACAGTGAGAGACGTTTGTTTTCTACTTAATCTGTGCAAATCAAACCTTTTCAAAACCTCTGGACCCTCCTGATCCGACATTCTTGTCTTTGGTCAGTGGGTCAGAGGTTTCCCATCGGCTTTGAGCCCAACATATATTTTATATATTTACATTATATCCATATATTTCTCAGTCAGAATGGGATTTAAATGAGCGACAAAGGCCCCGCCCACACTCAGATTTTCTATAGCGCTCGTATCGGTTTGTCAAAGCCTGAACTCGTCAGATCTCAGAAGCTCGGAGGCCGGGCCTGGACAGGACGAGGATGGAGACACTGGGATCACCAGGTGCCACAGGGGGGCGCCAGAGGCACAAACTGTGGCTGTGTCTTTAGGCAAGACACTTCACCCACATGGCCCAGAGTGAAAGTGGAGTGTGAGTGTTGGTCTGATGGGGCAGATTGGAGCCTCACTTCTGTCAGTCTGGCCCGGGGCAGCTGTGGCTACAGGAGTTTAACCCCTGAGTGTGGAGAGAATGAAGAATGAATCTGTGAAGCTCTTAGGGGCCATGAAAGGCGCTGTATAAATGCAATGATTAACTTAAATCTGTTTTGTTTTCTACCACTAATGTCATTTCAGAGTTAACCGTAAAACAGGCCTCGTTTTAAAGTGGAACTCAGGCCCGTCTGAAGTCAAGAAGGAAGGGCATCTGGAGTAAACCCTCACATGTGTAACGCGCACAGGTCGTTTCCTTCTCGACACGGGTCCAGTTCAGCCTCAGCTCCTTTCAACACGTTTTTAAGTCAAACTGTGTCTTATGTTCAGAGTTTTGCTGGTTTTTTATCTGTTTTTCTTCGTTTGTGGTTAAAATTCAGGAACTTTTTTTTTCTCTTTCTGATATTTCTGTGAGTTTTCATTAAAGTTTTTCCACTACAGAAAACCGCCTCCCGTGAGCTTTTGTGACGAGAAAAATACCGGAACGAGTTTTGTCCTGGTTTAGACCTGGTTTAGACCTGGTTTAGACCTGGTTTAGACCTGGTTTAATTCTGGTTTAGTCCTGGTTTAGACCTGGTTTAGTCGTGGTTTTGACCTGGTCTAGTCCTGGTTTAGTCCTGGTTTAGACCTGGTTTAGTCCTGGTCTAGTCCTGGTTTTGTCCTGGTTTAGACCTGGTTAAGTCCTGGTTTAGAATTAGTTTAGTCCTGGTTTAGTCCTGGTTTAGACCTGGTTTAGTCGTGGTTTTGTCCTGGTCTAGTCCTGGTTTAGTCCTGGTTTAGACCTGGTTTAGACCTGGTTTAGACCTGGTTTAGTCCTGGTTTAGAATTAGTTTAGTCCTGGTTTAGACCTGGTTTAGTCCTGGTTTAGACCTGGTTTAGTCGTGGTTTTGTCCTGGTCTAGTCCTGGTTTAGTCCTGGTTTAGACCTGGTTTAGTCCTGGTCTAGTCCTGGTTTTGTCCTGGTTTAGACCTGGTTTAGACCTGGTTTAGTCCTGGTTTAGAATTAGTTTAGTCCTGGTTTAGTCCTGGTTTAGACCTGGTTTAGTCCTGGTTTAGACCTGGTTTAATCCTGGTCTAGTCCTGGTTTAGAATTAGTTTAGTCCTGGTTTAGACCTGGTTTAGTCCTGGTTTAGACCTGGTTTAGTCCTGGTCTAGTCCTGGCTTAGTCCTGGTTTAGACCTGGTTTAGTCCTGGTTTAGTCCTGGTTTAGACCTGGTTTAATTTTGGTTTAGTCCTGGTTTAGTCCTGGTTTAGACCTGGTTTAATTCTGGTTTAGTCCTGGTTTAGACCTGGTTTAGACCTGGTTTAATCCTGGTTTAGTCCTGGTTTAGTCCTGGTTTAGACCTGGTTTAGTCCTTGTTTAGACCTGGTTTAGTCCTGGTTTAGACCTGGTTTAGTCCTGGTTTAGTCCTGGTTTAGTCCTGGTTTAGACCTGGTTTCGACCTGGTTTAGTCCTGTTTCAATCCTGGCTTAGTCCTGGTTTAGACCTGGTTTAGTCCTGGTTTAGACCTGGTTTAATCCTGGTTTAATTCTGGTTTAGTCCTGGTTTAGTCCTGGTTTAGTCCTGGTTTAGACCTGGTTTAGACCTGGTTTAGTCCTGGTTTAGTCCTGGTTTAGACCTGGATTAATCTTTGTTTAGTCCTGGCTTAGGCCTGATTTAGTCCTGGTTTAGACCTGGTTTAGTCCTGGTTTAGTCCTGGTTTAGACCTGGTTTAGTCCTGGTTTAGACCTGATTTAGTCCTGGTTTAGTCCTGGTTTAGACCTGATTTAGTCCTGGTTTAGACCTGGTTTTGACCTGGTTTAGTCCTGGTTTAGTCCTGGTTTAGTCCTGGTTTAGTCCTGGTTTAGACCTGGTTTAGTCCTGGTTTAATCCTGGTTTAGTCCTGGTTTAGACCTGATTTAGTCCTGGTTTAGACCTGGTTTAGACCTGGTTTAGTCCTGGTTTAGGCCTGGTTTAGACCTGGTTTAGTCCTGGTTTAGTCCTGGTTTAGTCCTGGTTTAGACCTGGTTTAGTCCTGGTTTAGTCCTGGTTTAGTCCTGGTTTAGACCTGATTTAGTCCTGGTTTAGACCTGGTTTAGACCTGGTTTAGTCCTGGTTTAGTCCTGGTTTAGACCTGGTTTAGTCCTGGTTTAGTCCTGGTTTAGTCCTGGTTTAGTCCTGGTTTAGTCCTAGTTTAGTCCTGGTTTAGACCTGGTTGAGTCCTGGTTTAGACCTGGTTTAGACCTGGTTTAGTCCTGGTTTAGTCCTGGTTTAGACCTGGTTTAGTCCTGGTTTAGTCCTGGTTTAGTCCTGGTTTAGTCCTGGTTTAGACCTGGTTTAGTCCTAGTTTAGTCCTGGTTTAGTCCTGGTTTAGACCTGGTTTAGACCTGGTTCAGTCCTGGTTTAGTCCTGGTTTAGACCTGGTTTAGTCCTGGTTTAGTCCTGGTTTAGTCCTGGTTTAGTCCTGGTTTAGACCTGGTTTAGTCCTAGTTTAGTCCTGGTTTAGACCTGGTTTAGTCCTGGTTTAGTCCTGGTTTAGTCCTGGTTTAGTCCTGGTTTAGACCTGGTTTAGTCCTAGTTTAGTCCTGGTTTAGACCTGGTTTAGTCCTGGTTTAGTCCTGGTTTAGTCCTGGTTTAGACCTGGTTTAGTCCTAGTTTAGTCCTGGTTTAGACCTGGTTTAGTCCTGGTTTAGTCCTGGTTTAGTCCTGGTTTAGACCTGGTTTAGTCCTAGTTTAGTCCTGGTTTAGACCTGGTTTAGTCCTGGTTTAGTCCTGGTTTAGTCCTGGTTTAGACCTGGTTTAGTCCTAGTTTAGTCCTGGTTTAGACCTGGTTCAGTCCTGGTTTAGTCCTGGTTTAGTCCTGGTTTAGACCTGGTTTAATTCTGGTTTAGTCCTGGTTTAGACCTGGTTTAGACCTGGTTTAATCCTGGTTTAGTCCTGGTTTAGTCCTGGTTTAGACCTGGTTTAGTCCTTGTTTAGACCTGGTTTAGTCCTGGTTTAGACCTGGTTTAGTCCTGGTTTAGTCCTGGTTTAGTCCTGGTTTAGACCTGGTTTCGACCTGGTTTAGTCCTGTTTCAATCCTGGCTTAGTCCTGGTTTAGACCTGGTTTAGTCCTGGTTTAGACCTGGTTTAATCCTGGTTTAATTCTGGTTTAGTCCTGGTTTAGTCCTGGTTTAGTCCTGGTTTAGACCTGGTTTAGACCTGGTTTAGTCCTGGTTTAGTCCTGGTTTAGACCTGGATTAATCTTTGTTTAGTCCTGGCTTAGGCCTGATTTAGTCCTGGTTTAGACCTGATTTAGTCCTGGTTTAGTCCTGGTTTAGACCTGATTTAGTCCTGGTTTAGACCTGGTTTAGACCTGGTTTAGTCCTGGTTTAGTCCTGGTTTAGTCCTGGTTTAGTCCTGGTTTAGACCTGGTTTAGTCCTGGTTTAATCCTGGTTTAGACCTGATTTAGTCCTGGTTTAGACCTGGTTTAGACCTGGTTTAGTCCTGGTTTAGTCCTGGTTTAGTCTTGGTTTAGACCTGGTTTAGACCTGGTTTAGTCCTGGTTTAGTCCTGGTTTAGACCTGGTTTAGTCCTGGTTTAGACCTGATTTAGTCCTGGTTTAGTCTTGGTTTAGACCTGGTTTAGACCTGGTTTAGTCCTGGTTTAGTCCTGGTTTAGACCTGGTTTAGTCCTGGTTTAGACCTGATTTAGTCCTGGTTTAGTCCTGGTTTAGACCTGATTTAGTCCTGGTTTAGACCTGGTTTAGACCTGGTTTAGTCCTGGTTTAGTCCTGGTTTAGTCCTGGTTTAGTCCTGGTTTAGACCTGGTTTAGACCTGGTTTAGTCCTGGTTTAGACCTGATTTAGTCCTGGTTTAGTCCTGGTTTAGACCTGATTTAGTCCTGGTTTAGACCTGGTTTAGACCTGGTTTAGTCCTGGTTTAGTCCTGGTTTAGTCTTGGTTTAGACCTGGTTTAGACCTGGTTTAGTCCTGGTTTAGTCCTGGTTTAGACCTGGTTTAGTCCTGGTTTAGACCTGATTTAGTCCTGGTTTAGTCCTGGTTTAGACCTGATTTAGTCCTGGTTTAGACCTGGTTTAGACCTGGTTTAGTCCTGGTTTAGTCCTGGTTTAGTCCTGGTTTAGTCCTGGTTTAGACCTGGTTTAGTCCTGGTTTAATCCTGGTTTAGTCCTGGTTTAGACCTGATTTAGTCCTGGTTTAGACCTGGTTTAGACCTGGTTTAGTCCTGGTTTAGGCCTGGTTTAGACCTGGTTTAGTCCTGGTTTAGTCCTGGTTTAGTCCTGGTTTAGACCTGGTTTAGTCCTGGTTTAGTCCTGGTTTAGTCCTGGTTTAGACCTGATTTAGTCCTGGTTTAGACCTGGTTTAGACCTGGTTTAGTCCTGGTTTAGTCCTGGTTTAGACCTGGTTTAGTCCTGGTTTAGTCCTGGTTTAGTCCTGGTTTAGTCCTGGTTTAGTCCTAGTTTAGTCCTGGTTTAGACCTGGTTTAGTCCTGGTTTAGACCTGGTTTAGACCTGGTTTAGTCCTGGTTTAGTCCTGGTTTAGACCTGGTTTAGTCCTGGTTTAGTCCTGGTTTAGTCCTGGTTTAGTCCTGGTTTAGACCTGGTTTAGTCCTAGTTTAGTCCTGGTTTAGTCCTGGTTTAGACCTGGTTTAGACCTGGTTCAGTCCTGGTTTAGTCCTGGTTTAGACCTGGTTTAGTCCTGGTTTAGTCCTGGTTTAGTCCTGGTTTAGTCCTGGTTTAGACCTGGTTTAGTCCTAGTTTAGTCCTGGTTTAGACCTGGTTTAGTCCTGGTTTAGTCCTGGTTTAGTCCTGGTTTAGTCCTGGTTTAGACCTGGTTTAGTCCTAGTTTAGTCCTGGTTTAGACCTGGTTTAGTCCTGGTTTAGTCCTGGTTTAGTCCTGGTTTAGACCTGGTTTAGTCCTAGTTTAGTCCTGGTTTAGACCTGGTTTAGTCCTGGTTTAGTCCTGGTTTAGTCCTGGTTTAGACCTGGTTTAGTCCTAGTTTAGTCCTGGTTTAGACCTGGTTTAGTCCTGGTTTAGTCCTGGTTTAGTCCTGGTTTAGACCTGGTTTAGTCCTAGTTTAGTCCTGGTTTAGACCTGGTTCAGTCCTGGTTTAGTCCTGGTTTAGTCCTGGTTTAGTCCTGGTTTAGACCTGGTTTAGTCCTGGTTTAGTCCTGGTTTAGTCCTGGTTTAGACCTGGTTTAGTCCTAGTTTAGTCCTGGTTTAGTCCTGGTTTAGACCTGGTTTAGTCCTAGTTTAGTCCTGGTTTAGACCTGGTTCAGTCCTGGTTTAGTCCTGGTTTAGTCCTGGTTTAGTCCTGGTTTAGTCCTGGTTTAGTCCTGGTTTAGACCTGGTTTAGTCCTGGTTCAGTCCTGGTTTAGTCCTGGTTCTTTTCACGATTCTGACATTTAATTTTTTTTAATTTTTTCCAGAAAAGAATAAATCACTGAAGGAGGCGACGGCTGCAACACCGACTGTTTTTAAGGTCAGAGGTCACAGGGGTCAGAGGTCACAGGGGTCAGAGGTCACAGGGGTCAGAGGTCACAGGGGTCAAAGGTCACGGGGTCACAGGGGTCAGAGGTCACAGGGGTCAGAGGTCACAGGGGTCAGAGGTCACGGAGGTCAGAGGTCACAGGGGTCAGAGGTCACAGGGGTCAGAGGTCACGGGGTCACAGGGGTCAGAGGTCACAGGGGTCAGAGGTCACGGGGTCAGAGGTCACAGGGGTCAGAGGTCACAGGGGTCAGAGGTCACAGGGGTCAGAGGTCACGGGGGTCACAGGGGTCAGAGGTCACAGGGGTCAGAGGTCACAGGGGTCAGAGGTCACAGGGGTCAGAGATAATTTGGTTTAACTAAATGGTTTTTTTTCATTCTGCAGAAAAACAAAAAGAAAATTCCCAAATGACGGGATGGAAAACCCGCGTCTGGATTCACCTGTTTCTGTCGGAACTGAACCTCCCGCGTCAGGAAGGGCATCTGGAGTAAACACGCACAGGTCGTTTCCTTCTCGACACGGGTCCAGTTCAGCCTCAGCTCCTTTCAACACGTTTTTAAGTCAAAACTGTGTCTTATGTTCAGAGTTTTGCTGGTTTTTTATCTGTTTTTCTGGACGACGTTTGTGGTTAAAATTCAGGAACTTTTTTTCTCTCTTTCTGATATTTCTGTGAGTTTTCATTAAAGTTTTTCCACTACAGAAAACCGCCTCCCGTGAGCTTTTGTGACGAGGAAACATAAACAAACATGAATAATCGGGATCGTGGCTGCAACGGACTTTTGTCGACAGTGAAACTCGCCGATGCCGACACGTCATATTTGCATCTTTCTCTGTCCGTGGTGCTGAAAAATATGGTGCCCCCTGTGGACCAGAGCCAGAAACCAGGTTTAAACCAGGACTACACTAGGTCTAAACCAGGTCTAAACCAGGTCTAAACCAGGACTAAACCAGGTCTAAACCAGGTCTAAACCAGGACTAAACCAGGTCTAAACCAGGACTAAACCAGGTCTAAACCAGGTCTAAACCAGGACTAAACCAGGTCTAAACCAGGTCTAAACCAGGACTAAACCAGGTCTAAACCAGGACTAAACCAGGTCTAAACCAGGTCTAAACCAGGTCTAAACCAGGACTAAACCAGGTCTAAACCAGGACTAAACCAGGACTAAACCAGGTCTAAACCAGGACTAAACCAGGACTAGACCAGGACTAGACCAGGACTGAGCCGGCCTCTGTACCACATGGGCTGGGGGTGTTCTACATGCCTGTGAATGGCAGAATGTTCAGCAGTGACGATGGGACATGAACAAACTCTGAGAAATAAATTTTAAGATGACGAAAACTCAAGAAAAAACACAAATGTCATTTAAAAAGCACATTTTAATTTTCTTGTGATCAGTTTTTCAACAAAAAGGTGAGACTGACTGAAACGTTAATGCTAATGCTAACACTGATGCTAATGCTAGCTCGTATCTGTGATGTTGTTCAGAGGGACTCGTGTGTCTTGCTGGAGCTCAGGTCCGTCAGGTCTTTACGGTCAGATTAAGACAGAAACATGATGACTCTGGATGAACTGCAGAGGGCTGCAGCTGAGGTGGGGAAATCTGTCCATAGGACAACTGCACAAATCTGGCCTTTTGGAAGAGTGGCAGGAAGAAAGCCATTTCTCAAAGAAGTTTGCCACAAGCCTCCTGGGACACAGCAAACATGTGGAGGAAGGTGCTCTGGTCAAATGAGACCAAAATTGAACTTTTTGGGCAAAATGCAAAATGTTATATGTTTGGTGTAAAAGCAACACTGCACATGACCCTGAACACACCATCCCCACTGTCAAACATGGTGGTGGCAGCATCATGGTCCAGGGCTGCTTTTCTTCAGCAGGGACAGGGAAGATGGATAGAGCCAAATACAGGGCAATTCTGGAAGGAAACCTGTTGGAGTCTGCAAAAGCCCTGAGACTGGGACAGAGGTTTACCTTCCAACAAGACAATGATCCTAAACATAAAGCAAAACCTACAATGGAATGGTTCAAAACTAATCATATCCAGGTGTTAGAATGGCCAAGTCAAAGTCCAGACCTAAATCCAATTGAGAATCTGTAGAAAAATCTGCTGTTCACAGACACTCTCGATCTAACCTTACAGAGATTGAGTTGTTTTGTAAGGAAGAATGGGTAAAAATTTCAGTCTCTAGATGTGCAAAATTGATAGACATATATATATATATATATATATATATATATATATATACATATATGACATATACCCCAAAAGACTTGCAGGTGTTATCGCAGCAAAAGGTGGTTCGACAAAGTCTTGACTCAGGGGGGTGAATAATTTTGCACGCTCTACTTTTCAGTTTTTTATTTGTAAAAAAAAGTTGGTGTTGATTCTTCGCAAAAAATTCAAATTTTATATCTTTATGTTTGAAGCCTGAAATATGTCAAAAGGTCAAAAAGTTCAAGAGGAGTAAATACTTTCACAAGGCACTGTATTTCCTGAAAGAGAAACGCCCTTTGAGTTCCAACAATAATTGTGCTTGTTTTCATACCTGTGAGTTTCGACAAAACTTGATTAATATCAGCAGATGAGACACGACATCATCATCAAAACTCTCGGGAATGAAAACCAACAACTTTTGTCTCACGCCACATAAAAGAAAACAGCAGAAAAACAGTGAGAGACGTTTGTTTTCTACTTAATCTGTGCAAATCAAACCTTTTCAAAACCTCTGGACCCTCCTGATCCGACATTCTTGTCTTTGGTCAGTGGGTCAGAGGTTTCCCATCGGCTTTGAGCCCAACATATATTTTATATATTTACATTATATCCATATATTTCTCAGTCAGAATGGGATTTAAATGAGCGACAAAGGCCCCGCCCACACTCAGATTTTCTATAGCGCTCGTATCGGTTTGTCAAAGCCTGAACTCGTCAGATCTCAGAAGCTCGGAGGCCGGGCCTGGACAGGACGAGGATGGAGACACTGGGATCACCAGGTGCCACAGGGGGGCGCCAGAGGCACAAACTGTGGCTGTGTCTTTAGGCAAGACACTTCACCCACATGGCCCAGAGTGAAAGTGGAGTGTGAGTGTTGGTCTGATGGGGCAGATTGGAGCCTCACTTCTGTCAGTCTGGCCCGGGGCAGCTGTGGCTACAGGAGTTTAACCCCTGAGTGTGGAGAGAATGAAGAATGAATCTGTGAAGCTCTTAGGGGCCATGAAAGGCGCTGTATAAATGCAATGATTAACTTAAATCTGTTTTGTTTTCTACCACTAATGTCATTTCAGAGTTAACCGTAAAACAGGCCTCGTTTTAAAGTGGAACTCAGGCCCGTCTGAAGTCAAGAAGGAAGGGCATCTGGAGTAAACCCTCACATGTGTAACGCGCACAGGTCGTTTCCTTCTCGACACGGGTCCAGTTCAGCCTCAGCTCCTTTCAACACGTTTTTAAGTCAAACTGTGTCTTATGTTCAGAGTTTTGCTGGTTTTTTATCTGTTTTTCTTCGTTTGTGGTTAAAATTCAGGAACTTTTTTTTTCTCTTTCTGATATTTCTGTGAGTTTTCATTAAAGTTTTTCCACTACAGAAAACCGCCTCCCGTGAGCTTTTGTGACGAGGAAAATACCGGAACGAGTTTTGTCCTGGTTTAGACCTGGTTTAGTCCTGGTTTAGTCCTGGTTTAGACCTGGTTTAGTCCTGGTTTAGTCCTGGTTTACACCTGGTTTAGTCCTGGTTTAGACCTGGTTTAGACCTGGTTTAGTCCTGGTTCAGACCTGGTTTAGACCTGGTTTAGTCCTGTTACAGTCCTGGTCTAGTCCTGGCTTAGTCCTGGTTTAGTCCTGGTTTAGACCTGGTTTAGTCCTGGTTTAGTCCTGGTTTAGACCTGGTTTAGTCCTGGTTTAGACCTGGTTTAGTCCTGGTTTAGACCTGGTTCAGACCTGGTTTAGACCTGGTTTAGTCCTGTTACAGTCCTGGTCTAGTCCTGGCTTAGTCCTGGTTTAGTCCTGGTTTAGACCTGGTTTAATCCTGGTTTAGTCCTGGTTTAGTCCTGGTTTAGACCTGGTTTAATCCTGGTTTAGTCCTGGTTTAGACCTGGTTTAGTCCTGGTTTAGTCCTGGTTTAGTCCTGGTTTAGGCCTGGTTTAGACCTGGTTTAATCTTGGTTTAGTCCTGGTTTAGTCCTGGTTTAGTCCTGGTTTAGTCCTGGTTTAGACCTGGTTTAGTCCTGGTTTAGACCTTGTTTAGACCTGGTTTAGACCTGGTTTAGTCCTGGTTTAATCCTGGTTTAGTCCTGGTTTAGTCCTGGTTTAGTCCTGGTTTAGTCCTGGTTTAGTCCTGGTTTAGACCTGGTCTAGTCCTGGCTTAGTCCTGGTTTAGACCTGGTTTAGACCTGGTTTAATTCTGGTTTAATCCTGGTTTAGTCCTGGTTTAGTCCTGGTTTAGACCTGGTTTAGTCCTTGTTTAGACCTGGTTTAGTCCTGGTTTAGACCTGGTTTATTCCTGGTTTAGTCCTGGTTTAGTCCTGGTTGAGACCTGGTTTAGACCTGGTTTAGACCTGGTTTAATCCTGGTTTAGTCCTGGTTTAGACCTGGTTTAGTCCTGGTTTAGACCTGGTTTAATCCTGGTTTAGTCCTGGTTTAATTCTGCTTTAGTCCTGGTTTAGTCCTGGTTTAGTCCTGGTTTAGACCTGGTTTAGACCTGGTTTAGTCCTGGTTTAGTCCTGGTTTAGTCCTGGTTTAGACCTGGTTTAGACCTGGTTTAGTCCTGGTTTAGACCTGATTTAGTCCTGGTTTAGACCTGGTTTAGATCCTGGTTTAGACCTGGTTTAATCTTTGTTTAGTCCTGGTTTAGACCTGATTTAGTCCTGGTTTAGACCTGCTTTAATCTTTGTTTAGTCCTGGTTTAGTCCTGGTTTAGACCTGGTTTAGTCCTGGTTTAGTCCTGGTTTACACCTGATTTAGTCCTGGTTAAGTCCTGGTTTAGACCTGGTTTAGTCCTGGTTTAGTCCTGGTTTACACCTGATTTAGTCCTGGTTAAGTCCTGGTTTAGACCTGGTTTACTCTTTGTTTAGTCCTGGTTTACACCTGATTTAGTCCTGGTTTAGACCTGGTTTAGTCCTGGTTTAGTCCTGGTTTAGTCCTGGTTTAGACCTGGTTTAGTCCTGGTTAAGTCCTGGTTTAGACCTGGTTTAGGTCTGGTTTAGTCCTGGTTTAGACCTGGTTAAGTCCTGGTTAAGTCCTGGTTTAGACCTGGTTTACTCCTGGTTTAGTCCTGGTTCAGTCCTGGTTTAGACCTGGTTTAGTCCTGGTTTAGTCCTGGTTTAGTCCTGGTTCAGTCCTGGTTCACTCCTGGTTTAGTCCTGGTTTAGTCCTGGTTTGGATCCTGGTTTAGTCCTGGTTTAGACCTGCTTTAATCTTTGTTTAGTCCTGGTTTAGTCCTGGTTTAGACCTGGTTTAGTCCTGGTTTAGTCCTGGTTTACACCTGATTTAGTCCTGGTTAAGTCCTGGTTTAGACCTGGTTTAGTCCTGGTTTAGTCCTGGTTTACACCTGATTTAGTCCTGGTTAAGTCCTGGTTTAGACCTGGTTTACTCTTTGTTTAGTCCTGGTTTACACCTGATTTAGTCCTGGTTTAGACCTGGTTTAGTCCTGGTTTAGTCCTGGTTTAGTCCTGGTTTAGACCTGGTTTAGTCCTGGTTAAGTCCTGGTTTAGACCTGGTTTAGGTCTGGTTTAGTCCTGGTTTAGACCTGGTTAAGTCCTGGTTAAGTCCTGGTTTAGACCTGGTTTACTCCTGGGTTAGTCCTGGTTCAGTCCTGGTTTAGACCTGGTTTAGTCCTGGTTTAGTCCTGGTTTAGTCCTGGTTCAGTCCTGGTTCACTCCTGGTTTAGTCCTGGTTAAGTCCTGGTTTAGACCTGGTTTAGGTCTGGTTTAGTCCTGGTTTAAACCTGGTTAAGTCCTGGTTAAGTCCTGGTTTAGACCTGGTTTACTCCTGGTTTAGTCCTGGTTCAGTCCTGGTTTAGACCTGGTTTAGTCCTGGTTTAGTCCTGGTTTAGTCCTGGTTCAGTCCTGGTTCACTCCTGGTTTAGTCCTGGTTTAGTCCTGGTTTGGATCCTGGTTTAGTCCTGGTTTAGACCTGGTTTAGATCCTGCTTTAGTCCTGGTTTAGATCCTTGTTTAGACCTGGTTTAGTCCTGGTTTAGTCCTGGTTTAGATCCTGGTTTAGACCTGGTTTACTCGTGGATTAGTCTTGGTTTAGACCTGGTTTAGACCTGGTTTAGTCCTGGTTTAGTCCTGGTTTAGTCCTGGTTTAGTCCTGGTTTAGACCTGGTTTAGTCCTGGTTAAGTCCTGGTTTAGACCTGGTTTAGGTCTGGTTTAGTCCTGGTTTAGACTTGGTTTAAACCTGGTTAAGTCCTGGTTAAGTCCTGGTTTAGACCTGGTTTACTCCTGGTTTAGTCCTGGTTCAGTTTTGGTTTAGACCTGGTTTAGTCCTGGTTTAGTCCTGGTTTAGTCCTGGTTCAGTCCTGGTTCACTCCTGGTTTAGTCCTGGTTTAGTCCTGGTTTGGATCCTGGTTTAGTCCTGGTTTAGACCTGGTTTAGATCCTGCTTTAGTCCTGGTTTAGATCCTTGTTTAGACCTGGTTTAGTCCTGGTTTAGTCCTGGTTTAGATCCTGGTTTAGACCTGGTTTACTCGTGGATTAGTCTTGGTTTAGACCTGGTTTAGACCTGGTTTAGTCCTGGTTTAGATCCTGGTTTAGACCTGGTTTAGTCCTGGTTTAGTCCTGGTTTAGATCCTGGTTTAGACCTGGTTTAGTCCTGGTTTAGTCCTGGTTTAGATCCTGGTTTAGACCTGGTTCAGTCCTGGTTTAGACCTGGTTTAGTCCTGGTTTAGACCTGGTTTAGATCCTGCTTTAGTCCTGGTTTAGGTCCTGGTTTAGACCTGGTTTAGTCCTGGTTTAGTCCTGGTTTAGATCCTGGTTTAGACCTGGTTTAGTCCTGGTTTAGACCTGGTTTAGACCTGGTTCAGTCCTGGTTTAGACCTGGTTTAGTCCTGGTTTAGTCCTGGATTAGACCTGGTTTAGACCTGGTTTAGTCCTGGTTTAGACCTGGTTTAGTCCTGTTTCAGTCCTGGTCTAGTCCTGGCTTAGTCCTGGTTTAGTCCTGGTTTAGTCCTGGTTTAGAATTGGTTTAGTCCTGCTTTAGACCTGGTTTAGTCCTGGTTTAGACCTGGTTCAGTCCTGTTTTAGACCTGGTTTAGTCCTGGTTTAGACCTGGTTTAGTCCTGGTTTAGTCCTGGTTTAGACCTGGTTTAGACCTGGTTTAGTCCTGGTTTAGTCCTGGTTTAGTCCTGGTTCATTCCTGGTTTAGACCTGGTTTAGTCCTGGTTTAGACCTGGTTTAGTCCTGTTTCAGTCCTGGTCTAGTCCTGGTTTAGACCTGGTTTAGACCTGGTTTAATCCTGGTTTAGTCCTGGTTTAGTCCTGGTTTAGGCCTGGTTTAGTCCTGGTTTAGACCTGGTTTAAACCTGGTTAAGTCCTGGTTAAGTCCTGGTTTAGACCTGGTTTAGTCCTGGTTTAGTCCTGGTTTAGTCCTGGTTCAGTCCTGGTTTAGACCTGGTTTAGTCCTGGTTCAGTCCTGGTTCACTCCTGGTTTAGTCCTGGTTTAGTCTTGGTTTAGATCCTGCTTTAGTCCTGGTTTAGATCCTTGTTTAGACCTGGTTTAGTCCTGGTTTAGATCCTGGTTTAGACCTGGTTTACTCCTGGATTAGTCTTGGTTTAGACCTGGTTTAGACCTGGTTTAGTCCTGGTTTAGATCCTGGTTTAGACCTGGTTTAGTCCTGGTTTAGTCCTGTTTCAGTCCTGGTCTAGTCCTGGCTTAGTCCTGGTTTAGTCCTGGTTTAGTGCTGGTTTAGTCCTGGTTTAGAATTGGTTTAGTCCTGGTTTAGACCTGGTTTAGTCCTGGTTTAGACCTGGTTTAGTCCTGGTTTAGTCCTGGTTTAGTCCTGGTTTAGACCTGGTTTAGACCTGGTTTAGTCCTGGTTTAGTCCTGGTTTAGACCTGGTTTAGACCTGGTTTAGACCTGGTTTAGTCCTGGTTTAGACCTGGTTTAGACCTGGTTTAGTCCTGGTTTAGTCCTGGTTTAGTCCTGGTTTAGTCCTGGTTCATTCCTGGTTTAGACTTGGTTTAGTCCTGGTTTAGACCTGGTTTAGTCCTGGTTTAGACCTGGTTTAGTCCTGTTACAGTCCTGGTCTAGTCCTGGCTTAGTCCTGGTTTAGTCCTGGTTTAGACCTGGTTTAATCCTGGTTTAGTCCTGGTTTAGTCCTGGTTTAGACCTGGTTTAATCCTGGTTTAGTCCTGGTTTAGACCTGGTTTAGTCCTGGTTTAGTCCTGGTTTAGTCCTGGTTCATTCCTGGTTTAGACCTGGTTTAGTCCTGGTTTAGACCTGGTTTAGTCCTGGTTTAGTCCTGGTTTAGTCCTGGTTCATTCCTGGTTTAGACCTGGTTTAGTCTTGGTTTAGACCTGGTTTAGACCTGGTTTAGTCCTGGTTTAGATCCTGGTTTAGACCTGGTTTAGTCCTGGTTTAGTCCTGGTTTAGATCCTGGTTTAGACCTGGTTTAGTCCTGGTTTAGTCCTGGTTTAGATCCTGGTTTAGACCTGGTTCAGTCCTGGTTTAGACCTGGTTTAGTCCTGGTTTAGACCTGGTTTAGATCCTGCTTTAGTCCTGGTTTAGGTCCTGGTTTAGACCTGGTTTAGTCCTGGTTTAGTCCTGGTTTAGATCCTGGTTTAGACCTGGTTTAGTCCTGGTTTAGACCTGGTTTAGACCTGGTTCAGTCCTGGTTTAGACCTGGTTTAGTCCTGGTTTAGTCCTGGATTAGACCTGGTTTAGACCTGGTTTAGTCCTGGTTTAGACCTGGTTTAGTCCTGTTTCAGTCCTGGTCTAGTCCTGGCTTAGTCCTGGTTTAGTCCTGGTTTAGTCCTGGTTTAGAATTGGTTTAGTCCTGCTTTAGACCTGGTTTAAACCTGGTTAAGTCCTGGTTTAGACCTGGTTTAGTCCTGGTTTAGACCTGGTTTAGTCCTGGTTTAGACCTGGTTCAGTCCTGTTTTAGACCTGGTTTGGTCCTGGTTTAGACCTGGTTTAGTCCTGGTTTAGTCCTGGTTTAGACCTGGTTTAGACCTGGTTTAGTCCTGGTTTAGTCCTGGTTTAGTCCTGGTTCATTCCTGGTTTAGACCTGGTTTAGTCCTGGTTTAGACCTGGTTTAGTCCTGTTTCAGTCCTGGTCTAGTCCTGGTTTAGACCTGGTTTAGTCCTGGTTTAGACCTGGTTTAGTCCTGTTTCAGTCCTGGTCTAGTCCTGGTTTAGACCTGGTTTAGACCTGGTTTAATCCTGGTTTAGTCCTGGTTTAGGCCTGGTTTAGTCCTGGTTTAGACCTGGTTTAAACCTGGTTAAGTCCTGGTTAAGTCCTGGTTTAGACCTGGTTTAGTCCTGGTTTAGTCCTGGTTTAGTCCTGGTTCAGTCCTGGTTTAGACCTGGTTTAGTCCTGGTTTAGTCTTGGTTTAGATCCTGCTTTCGTCCTGGTTTAGATCCTTGTTTAGACCTGGTTTAGTCCTGGTTTAGATCCTGGTTTAGACCTGGTTTACTCCTGGATTAGTCTTGGTTTAGACCTGGTTTAGACCTGGTTTAGTCCTGGTTTAGATCCTGGTTTAGACCTGGTTTAGTCCTGGTTTAGTCCTGGTTTAGATCCTGGTTTAGACCTGGTTTAGTGCTGGTTTAGTCCTGGTTTAGATCCTGGTTTAGACCTGGTTCAGTCCTGGTTTAGACCTGGTTTAGTCCTGGTTTAGACCTGGTTTAGATCCTGCTTTAGTCCTGGTTTAGGTCCTGGTTTAGACCTGGTTTAGTCCTGGTTTAGTCCTGGTTTAGATCCTGGTTTAGACCTGGTTTAGTCCTGGTTTAGACCTGGTTTAGACCTGGTTAAGTCCTGGTTTAGACCTGGTTTAGTCCTGGTTTAGTCCTGGTTTAGACCTGGTTTAGACCTGGTTTAGTCCTGGTTTAGACCTGGTTTAGTCCTGTTTCAGTCCTGGTCTAGTCCTGGCTTAGTCCTGGTTTAGTCCTGGTTTAGTGCTGGTTTAGTCCTGGTTTAGAATTGGTTTAGTCCTGGTTTAGACCTGGTTTAGTCCTGGTTTAGACCTGGTTTAGTCCTGGTTTAGTCCTGGTTTAGTCCTGGTTTAGACCTGGTTTAGACCTGGTTTAGTCCTGGTTTAGTCCTGGTTTAGACCTGGTTTAGACCTGGTTTAGACCTGGTTTAGTCCTGGTTTAGACTTGGTTTAGACCTGGTTTAGTCCTGGTTTAGTCCTGGTTTAGTCCTGGTTTAGTCCTGGTTCATTCCTGGTTTAGACTTGGTTTAGTCCTGGTTTAGACCTGGTTTAGTCCTGGTTTAGACCTGGTTTAGTCCTGTTACAGTCCTGGTCTAGTCCTGGCTTAGTCCTGGTTTAGTCCTGGTTTAGACCTGGTTTAATCCTGGTTTAGTCCTGGTTTAGTCCTGGTTTAGACCTGGTTTAATCCTGGTTTAGTCCTGGTTTAGACCTGGTTTAGTCCTGGTTTAGTCCTGGTTTAGTCCTGGTTCATTCCTGGTTTAGACCTGGTTTAGTCCTGGTTTAGACCTGGTTTAGTCCTGTTACAGTCCTGGTCTAGTCCTGGCTTAGTCCTGGTTTAGTCCTGGTTTAGACCTGGTTTAATCCTGGTTTAGTCCTGGTTTAGTCCTGGTTTAGACCTGGTTTAATCCTGGTTTAGTCCTGGTTTAGACCTGGTTTAGTCCTGGTTTAGTCCTGGTTTAGTCCTGGTTCATTCCTGGTTTAGACCTGGTTTAGTCCTGGTTTAGACCTGGTTTAGTCCTGTTTCAGTCCTGACATTGTCCATGACAATTCTTCACTGCAGGCTTGTCATGTGTCTGCTTCAAAACTTCCACCATTGTTCCTGTCCCCAAGAAGCCAAGGATCACCGGACTCAATGACTACAGACCTGTGGCTCTGACATCTGTGGTCATGAAGTCATTGGAGCGCCTGGTTCTACCCCACCTCAAGATCCTCACGGCCCCCCTCCTGGACCCCCTGCAGTTTGCCTACAGAGCCAACAGGTCTGTAGACGACGCCATCAACATGGCTCTACACTTCACCCTGCGGCATCTGGACTCCCCGGGAACCTACGCCAGGATCCTGTTTGTGGACTTCAGCTCTGCCTTCAACACCATCCGCCCAGACCTCCTCCAAGGCGCTGTCCCAGATGAACGTGCCTGATCCTCTCTGCAGGTGGATCACTGACTTCCTGACGGACAGGAAGCAGCACGTGAGGCTGGGGAAGAATGTCTCGGACTCCCGGACCATCAGCACCGGCTCTCCCCAAGGCTGTGTTCTTTCTCCTCTGCTCTTCTCCCTGTACACCAACTGCTGCACCTCTTCCCATCAGTCTGTCAAGCTCATCAAGTTTGCAGATGACACCACGGTCATCGGGCTCATCTCGGACGGGGATGAGTCGCCTACAGGACGGAGGTTGATCGTCTGGTGTCCTGGTGTAGCCAGAACAACCTGGTGCTTAATGCCCAGAAGACAGTGGAGATGATTGTGGACTTTAGGAAGCACACAGCCCCACTCCCCTCCATCATCCTGACCGACACCCCCATCACCACTCTGGACTCATTCCGCTTCCTGGGGATCACCATCACCCAGGACCTCAAATGGGAGCCCACCATCACCTCCATCATAAAGAAAGCCCAGCAGAGGATGTACTTCCTGAGGCAGCTGAAGAAATTCAACCTGCCAGCACGGACAATGGTGCAGTTCTACACTGCCATCATCGAGTCCATCCTCACCTCCTCCATCACCGTGTGGTATGCTGGAGCCACCACCAGGGACAAACAGAGACTGCAACGTGTTGTGCTCTGCTGAGAAGGTGATTGGTTGCAGCCTTCCATCTCTTCAGGACCTGTACACTTCCAGGACTCGGACACGTGCAGGTCGAATTGCAGCTGATCCTTCTCACCCTGGACATGGACTTTTTGACCTACTCCCCTCAGGCAGGAGGCTACGGTCCATTCGGACCAGAACCTCTCGCCACAAAAACAGTTTCTTCCCCTCTGCTGTTGGACTCATAAATAATAACACTCGGACTGGTCCCACCCCCCACTCTGCTCCTGTCACATGACCCTGTGTTCTCGCACCTGCCTGTTTGCACTGATCACTGATACTCTTATACTCTATATTATTATACTCCTGTAAATTTGTAAATTTTGTTATATTATACTATAGCTTTATTTTATTCTATTATTTGTTGCATGTCAGTGTTTGTCTACATCTGCTCCAAGTACCGCAGCAATTTCCTAATGTTGTGAACCTGTTCACTCACATGGCAATAAAAAACATTCTGATTCTGATTCTGGTTTAGTCCTGGTTTAGACTTGGTTTAGTCCTGGTTTAGACCTGGTTTAGTCCTGGTTTAGAATTGGTTTAGTCCTGGTTTAGTCCTGGTTTAGACCTGGTTTAGTCCTGGTTTAGAATTGGTTTAGTCCTGGTTTAGTCCTGGTTTAGACTTGGTTTAGTCCTGGTTTAGTCCTGGTTTAGGCCTGGTTTAGACCTGGTTTAGAATTGATTTTGTCCTGGTTTAGTCCTGGTTTAGACATGGTTTAGTCCTGGTTTAGACCTGGTTTAGACCTGGTTTAATCCTGGTTTAGTCCTGGTTTAGAATTGGTTTAGTCCTGGTTTAGTCCTGGTTCAGACCTGGTTTAGTCCTGGTTTAGACCTGGTTTAGTCCTGGTTTAGACCTGGTTTAGTCCTGGTTTAGAATTGGTTTAGTCCTGGTTTAGTCCTGGTTTAGAGTTGGTTTAGTCCTGGTTTAGTCCTGGTTTAGGCCTGGTTTAGACCTGGTTTAGAATTGATTTTGTCCTGGTTTAGTCCTGGTTTAGACATGGTTTAGTCCTGGTTTAGACCTGGTTTAGTCCTGGTTTAGACCTGGTTTAGACCTGGTTTAATCCTGGTTTAGTCCTGGTTTAGACCTGGTTTAGACCTGGTTTAGACCTGGTTTAGACCTGGTTTAGTCCTGGTTTAGGCCTGGTTCAGTCCTGGTTCAGTCCTGGTTTAGGCCTGGTTTAGGCCTGGTTTAGTCCTGGTTTAGGCCTGGTTCAGTCCTGGTTCAGTCCTGGTTCAGTCCTGGTTTAGTCCTGGTTTAGGCCTGGTTTAGTCCTGGTTTAGGCCTGGTTTAGTCCTGGTTTAGTCCTGGTTTAGACCTGGTTTAAACCTGGTTAAGTCCTGGTTAAGTCCTGGTTTAGACCTGGTTTAGACCTGGTTTAGACCTGGTTTAGTCCTGGTTTAGACCTGGTTTAGTCCTGGTTAAGTCCTGGTTTAGTCCTGGTTTAGACCTGGTTTAGTCCTGGTTTAGACCTGGTTTAGTCCTGGTTTAGTCCTGGTTTAGATCCTGGTTTAGACCTGGTTCAGTCCTGGTTTAGTCCTCCGAAAGATTCACTTCCTGTACGGCCCCTGTCCACTTCCTGTCCTTTGTGAGTTTACGAGTTTGAGTAGTAGTAGTAGTAGTAGTATTAGTAGTTGTAGTAGTAGTAGTTGTAGTAGTAGCAGTAGTAGTAGGAGCAGTAGTAGTAGTAGCAGTAGTAGTAGTAGTAGTAGTAGTAGTAGTAGTAGTAGTAGTAGTAGTAGTAGTAGTAGTAGTAGTAGTAATTTATTTTTTCGAGCATATGATACTTGTAGTACACAGAATATGTACAATGTCATTCAATTTAAATAAACAAGGTTACACAGAAAAAAAGAATGGATATATGGACACAAATACGAATATATACATATATATACATATATACATATATATACAAATATATAAACATATATATACATATATATACATATATATACATATATATACATATATATACATATATATACATATATATACATATATATACATATATATACATGCCCGAAAAGGAGTGGGTAGAAGTAAAACTTATTAGATCCCACCCCTTCTCCCAAAATTAGTAATGATCCTTATTTTTGTGTTTATACAGTTTCCCGGTGACAGTGGTCGGGCCAAAACTTGAATACTTGTACAGTGTAAAGCAAATTACAATAAGACAGGAAAGAAAAAACAAAACAAAACAAAAAACAGTGACATTAATGTACGTATAGTATGTAAAATACAACATGCTTCATTTGTTATATATATATATATGAGTAGTGTAATATACATAAGTATCAGTGCAAAATGTTTTATTATTATGAGCATCATCATCATCATCATCATCATTTGCATCATTTTGCTCTTATATTTAGCCTCTGGTTATCACCATTTATGTAATTTCTTAAACTGTTACTTTTTATATCTGCATGAAAATTGTGTTTATTGGAAGTATTTGATTGGAAGTATTTGTGCTGATGGTTTTATCTTAGTGTGAATGGTGTGTGTGGTGCATTCAAAGTGTCACAGTGTTTTTGTGAAGCTGCTGCCAGAGAGGAGCTGCCCCCGGACACCAGGACCACCCTTTGCCTTGTGTCTTCTGCTGTGCATTAAAAGAGACAAGATTTTGGAGGTTTGCTGCGAGAAGAGGAACATCTCCCCACAGCAGAGCCTCCATCTGCCCTGAGCTGGTGATACTGAGGACAAACACAGTCATATGTACAGTAAATCTTTTCTCGTTTAGTTATTCGTTTATTACCATCAGCACAGGGACCTCCATCTGTAATCAGTTTAGTCTGTGTTCCTGTGAACAGAATTTAGTTGTCATAAAATAACGATAATAATAATGATGATAATATCAATACCAATATCAATTATCAATAATAATAATAATAATAACAATATCAAGAGTAATAATGATACTAATAGCAACAGCAACAATAATTGAACAAATAAATATCAAGCAAGGGAGTTAGAAAATATTATATATTCAACTACAATCATAATCAATTTTCATAATCCAATTATTGTTCAGTTTTGATAAACATAATACACCTTTATAATATTGATTTATATTGTTCTATAGTATAAGATTTATGCACCTTTTTAAATCTTTTGATTGAGGTGCACTCTTTTCATTCATCACTCAGGTTATTCCATAAATTTACTCCTGTAATTGAGATGCAAAAGCTTTTTCTACTTGTTCTTGCCTTAGTCTTTTGGAAAATCGCTGCTCCTCTGAGATTCTATGGACTCTCTCTGGGCTTGAACATCTCCTGGACACTTTGTGGGAGCATGTGGTCGTTTGCCTTATACATCACAACAGCTGTATTCAGACTGATCAGGTCATTTAATTTGAATGTATTTAGTTTAATAAAGAGAGGGTTCGTTGGTGCATAATATTTAGCCTGATTGACAGTTCTTCTTGCTTTCTTTTGAAGTAAAAATATAGGGTTAACGTTTGACTTATAATTGTTCCCCCACGTCTCCACACAATAATTAAGATATGGAAGAACAAGAGAACAATACAATACATAAAGTGAATTCTGGTTTAAAAAGGGTTTTATTTTACACATTATGGCAATAGTTTTAGCTAATTTAGTCCTTAGATTATTTATATGTGGTTTCCAACTTAATTTACTATCAATAATAATCCCCAGAAATTTATTTTCATATACTCTTTCTATTTCTGTATGATTAATTCGGATTTTAATTTGGGTATTTATTTTTCTATTTCCAAAGATGATATAATTTGTTTTATTTAAATTGAGTGAAAGTTTATTGATATCAAACCACTTCTTTAATATTTTGAGCTCATTCTCTACTGTATCCAGGAGCTGATCTAAGTCTCCTCCAGAGCAGGAAACACTGGGATCATCTGCAAACATTATACACTTCAATTTTTTTTATATTTCACAGACATCATTTACATACATAATAAACAATTTAGGTCCCAATACAGAGCCTTGAGGGACTCCATGTGTAGTTCTTCTTATATCTGAATCAACATTATTCATATGTACAAACTGATGTCTGTTGCTAAGATCACTATTTAGCCAATTCCTCTGACACCATATCTGTCCATTTTTCTCAAAAGTCATTCATGGTCAATGGTGTCAAAAGCCTTAAATCAATAAAGACCCGACTGTATATTGTTTTTTGTCTATTGCTGTTGTGATCTCTTCAACTAGTTCCATGACGGCCATTGAAGTGGACCTGTTTGATCGACACCCACACTGATGGGGGCTCAATAAGTTCTTTTTCTCAATGAAATTGTCAAGTCTGTCTGCAAACAATTTTTCTAAAATTTTTTGAAAATTGCGAGAGTAGGGAGATGGGTCTGTAATTGGTGAACTGGTTTCGGTCGCCATTTTTAAAAATTGGGATTACCTTAGCAGTTTTCATTTTATCCGGGAAGACGCCTGTACTAAAGGATTGACTGCAGATATGTGTAAAAGCTGTGACTATACAGTTCATAATATCTTTAACCAACCACAGATCTATATTAGAGCTGTCAGGAGACCTCTTGTTTTTAAATTCTCTCACTATTTTTAGAATTTCACTTTCGTGTAAACCCTGGATGAATATAGAATTTGGATTCCGTCTGATAATCTCTTCGTTTAATCCATCAGTATCTTCAGGCTCTGTAATTTTATTGGCTAAAGTGGGCCCCACATTTACAAAGAAGTCATTGAAAGTATTTGTTATTTCATTTGTTTTCTCTATGGTTATACTGTCCTTTAGGAAGTGGTTTGGATTTTGGGCTCTTTCATTTCCCTTTCTAATTATTTTATTTAGTATTTTCCAGGTTTCTTGGACATTAGATCTATGTTGTTCCAATTGTTTATGATAATAATTCTTCTTATTTGTTCTTATAATATTTGTTAGTTTATTTTTATATGTCTTATATTTGTGTTCAATTTCTTTTGTTCTATGTTTTATATATAGTTTATATAGGTGATGTTTCTTTTTGCATGCATTTTCTATTCCCTTAGTGATCCATGGTTTATCTAGTTTTTTATTTTTAATCAGAATTTGTTTTTGTGGACAGTGCTTGTCATAAAGTCTGAGTGATGTTGAGAGAAAGGCGTTATATGCCCTGTCCGGGTCACTGGAGGCATATACCTCCTCCCATAGCTGTTATATGCCCTGTCCGGGTCACTGGAGGCATATACCTCCTCCCATAGCTGTGAACACAGCTCTGCTTTGAAGGCGGCGACAGCCTCAGGTGTTCTGTGTCGCCTCATCGCTACTAAAGCCATTCACACCAGACCCTCCTGGCTCCTCCCCCTGTAGGGTTTTTATTTCCTCTAAACAAATTCATCATGTCAGTACAAAGCATAGTCAGAGAATACATAGTTTACAACATAGTGAAGTATATCATGGGTTTGGTTTACATTTGATCAGATAAGTACAAATTTACGATCTGGGAACAGCACCGCAAGAGGGAAAAGGTCATAAGAGGTCATGCATCTGGTTTCTTCGAGCAGATAGTGCATTCCTCTTTAACAAAGAACCCTCTGCAAACTGAAATCACCTTTTAACCACATGTACATTTTTAATAACTTCGTCATTATAAGCATTTTATTCTAACACGGCTGTAACATGATTATCCATTGTATTTGTAAAAATGTTATCTGTTAATGTAGCTGTGTCGACTGTAATCCTACTCGGTCTAGTAATTAGTGGAAACAGTTTGTTGCTATACATTGTTGTGATGAAATCTGTTGTTTTAGCGTGTAAATGAGGGTTTAATAGATTGATATTAAAGTCACCACATACTATGTGCACCTTATTTATATCACTAAACAAACTGTCTTTTGGTTAAATGTGTCTATGCAGGATCCAGGTGTTCTGTACAAACAACTGACTATTATGTTTGTAGATTTTTTGTCAACTATTTCGATTGTTAGACATTCCATTGTACCATCAATAAGGGCTGACATACTGTTAATGATGTTACATAGATCTGCATCTACATATAAGGCCACTCCCCCTCCTTTTCTAGTGGTCCTATGTAATGTAAAGAACTGATGTCCGTCCATTTCCACATTCTGACTCTTCTCTGTATCTAACCAAGTCTCAGACACTGCTATAATAGTACATTTATTGAACTGCTTCAGATATTCTTTAATTTTTGTGTAGTTTTTATGCAAACTCCTGCTATTAAAATGTATTATTGTAAAGTTTTTATCAATATTTGCATTTTGAAATTGCTCATCAGTATAGTATTTACAATTTTCTTTTATATCAATGAAAAAATTGTTATCAGGATCTAAATCATTACCAAATTCATTTGTTTTGTATTCCATGAAGTCATGATTTAAACAAAATCTGTCATAGTTAGAATGCAGTTGACGTCCCTTTTCACTATCAGTATATTCAAATTCATTATCGTCATTATCACTAAGTGCAGACACAAAATCCGCTTCATTAAGAGTCATTTGTTTTGGTTGTAGTCAGTGTTGTTTTCCCTGCATTGGTTTAACAGTGTTTGTTGACAGGTTTAGAGCCAAATTAGTCACTCATTTTTTCAAGTTCTTTTATATTCCTAATACACAGCACCCTTGCATCACTTGGATTACCATTCATTTTAATGGACACTTTGCAGTTGGAAGTCCATGTAGCCTGTACTTTGCCTTGCTTTTTTAAGTGTCTTGCTTTTTTGCGATTTCTCCATTGATTTTAGTCAGATGTTCATTAACATACACATTTGTTCCTTTTAGGTTCTTTCCCTGTCTGAGCAAGTCAATTTTATGCTTTCTGTTTACAAATCGTACAATGATTGCGTGGTTGACTTTCTGGCTTTGATTTTGTGTTGGAATGGTATGGCATGCTTCAATAGTTTGTTTGTCAATGGAGATGTTATGTTTTTGTAGAAATGCAATTGGCTGTGATTCTGTTGATTCATCATGTTCAGTATTGTCACTTTGTGGCCTTTCTCTTTTGGCAGCATGAGCATATGATTTTGGTTTGATGACAAGTCCAGATATAACAACATTGTTCATTCGACTGTACTGTTCCAGTTCTGACACCCGTGTTTCCAAAGAGTTGATTTTTTGCTGCTGGTCTTCGTTTATAGTTTTTAAGTACTGGATTTCTTTCATTAGCCCCATGATTTTTTCCTGTTGTTTTAATACAGTTTCTAAGTTTTTCCCCATAATGTTCAATGAAACTTTTAACTCCTCTATGTCATTATTTACCTCCATTGAGGCCATATTGGATGTAGCTTGCAAGTCTGGTGGTAGTTCCTAGGCCTGGATGTACCTCCTAGGTCTGGTAGTGGCTTCCCTGCCGAGACAAGTCGAGTCGAGACAAAGACGCGTCGCGGGACAAAGCCCATGTGGTCACTTCCCCCGGTTCTTCTGGACGAGTCTTTCCCAAAGACGCAGCAGCAGCAGCAGCAGCAGCAGCAGCAGCAGCAGCAGCAGCAGCAGCAGCACAATGGAGACGAGCCGAGAGCCGAGAGCGTTTAGGGTTTAGGAAGCAAACATAAGAAGAACCACAGAAAAACAACAGATTTGTGCAGAAACAGAAATTCTCTCAGGTGAAACAAGTGGTTCAGTTGTGGATTGAACCAAAAGCTCTGAGTTCAGTTCGTTTCTGTTGGTGTAAAAGCTTCAGTCAGACTGTAAAACAGAGGAGGTCTCGGCCTGTTTGCTTCTGCACCAAAGGCCAAATTCTGGTGCGGTTCTTCTGGTGTGAACATGAACTCGGGTCCAAACCAGAGGCTGTAGGTCCAAACGAACTAAAGGAAATGCATCATGGGAGAATATACGTGTATCTTCTGCCTGAAATGAGGCTCTGCACCTTCAGCAGCTTCAGCGCAGCAACAGAACGTTCTCCAGACGCAGCCACAGCTCATTTTTGAATCAGATATTTAGGCCAAAATGTCCAAAATGGAGAATGTGGCAGACGGATCAGAGCGACGCTCCAGAGTCCCAACTGTCCCAAATGTGAAAACATGAAAAAAAAAACTGAAAACACGAAGAAAAAATCTGAAAACACAGAGAAAAAATCTGAAAAACACAGAAAAAATCTGAAAAACAGAAAAAATCTGAAAAACAGAAAAAATCTGAAAAACAGAAAAAATCTGAAAAACAGAGAAGAAATCTGAAAACACAGAGAAAAAATCAGAAAAGACGAAGAAAAAATCTAAAAACACAAAAAATCTGAAAACACAGAAAAAATGTGAAAACTGTGAAGTTTAAACACCAGCTAAGACATTCAGAGAAGAAAGACAAGAGAGATTCTTCAGTTTGACTCTTGAGGAGAACGGATGGAGACGTGTCCAGTTACACTCTCCAACCCGCTCTGCACACGCCCCCGTCTCCTCTTTTTATTTACATTAGGGTGGCCCTGGTTACAGTGGGTGTTGCTGCTCTAAAGGAAGGGGGAAAACAGCAGCAACACCAAATATGATTGCGCATTGTACAAATCTGTTTGTTCAGGGTCAGTGTTAAAGAAATATGTCACAAGCAGCAAAATATTCAACAGTTTTATATAAATGCCAGTCTCCTACCTAATTGAGGATTAAATCACCTGAGCCAGTTCTCTTTTACGTGCACACGGGGGAGACGAGACGTGCGCTGCTCTGGGCTCGTCCACGCCAGACTCCCAAAGCCCCGCCTCTCTTGGCACGATCTTTATTGTGTCATCACAATACATCATGTCAGGATACATCATGTGTTAGGTTTAGAATAGATGGTCAAAGCATATCATGCGTTAGGTTTACATTTCATCAGATAAGCACAGATATATGGTCTGAGGAGTCATTCTGTCCCCTCCAGCAGAGTTCAAAAGTTCAAACAGATATAGTGCTGTCATGCCACACAGATTCTTAACAAAGGCTCTTTCATGCAGAAGGAGCCTGGTTCATATCATTGAGACTGCCTCTTAGCTTTATGTACATTTTTAATAACTTCATCATTATAAGCATTTTATTCTAACAGTCAGACAGCAGGCTGAGTGTGGAGAATACGCTGTGGTTTGAGCGCAGTTCATGTTTTGCCAAACTCAGACCGTCCTTGTCTCACGGGGTCTGATAAGAAAAAATCTGAAAACAGACGAGAGAGGAGGAGGAGGAGAGAGGAGGAGGAGGAGAGGAGGAGGAGAGAGGAGGAGGAGAGAGGAGAGGAGGAGGAGAGAGGAGGACGAAGAGGAGAGAGGAGGAGGAGGAGAGGAGGAAGAGGAGAGGAGGAGGAGAGAGGAGGAGGAGGAGGGGAGAGGAGGAGGAGGAGAGAGGAGGAGGAGAGGAGAGAGGAGGAGGAGAGGAGAGAGGAGGAGGAGAGCGGAGGAAAAGAGAGGAGGAGGAGGAGGAAAGAGGAGAGGAGGAGACAGGAGGAGGAGAGAGGAGGAGAGGAGGAAAAGAGAGGAGGAGAGGAGGAAAAGAGAGGAGAATAGAGGAGGAGAGAGGAGGAGAGGAGAGAGGAGGAGGAGAGCAGAGGAAAAGAGAGGAGGAGGAGGAGGAGGAAAGAGGAGAGGAGGAGACAGGAGGAGGAGAGAGGAGGAGAGGAGGAAAAGAGAGGAGAGAGGAGGAGAGGAGGAAAAGAGAGGAGAGAGGAGGAGAGGAGGAAAAGAGAGGAGGAGGAGGAGGAAGAGGAGCAAGGAGAAAGTCTCAAGTCTCGTCACACACAATAAAATGGACAGAATCCCGTCCATCAAATGGATCACAGTCAGTGGATGATTCACTCCTCCTCCAGGTTCATTCTGGGGCTTTTCTTTCTGCACAGAAACGACTTCCCCTCAGGCCCAGTGTCTTCGTTCAGACACAGACACACGGTAAAAACACATCTCAGGGAGCTCGAGAACTTACTCAGTCTCGAGTCTTCTTAAATCCGCCGTCCAGGCTCCATTTTCTGTAACTCACTAAAGAACCTCCTCATGTTTTTGTTTCCGAACTCCCAGAACATTTGATCAAAGTTTTCTTCTTCTGTGGAGCTCTGGTTTGGGGCCAACAGTGCAGAGGTGTTGAATTTGAAGTGGACTGGCAGACCCTCCTCTGTTTTAGGACACGGGACTCCAGCAGCTGTGAGGGCCTCAAGAACTGGAGGCGTCTGAACATCTGCGAACGTCACCATAATACTGATGTTCTCAGTCACATCTGCCCCACAACGGGAGAGGATGAAGTTTAACATGTCAGTCAGGTCCGGAGGGAGTTGAGCTAAAGACGACTGGAGCACGAAACAGAACGCATGAAAACCTCTGATGTTCAAAATATCATTGAGGCGAGAGATCTGCAGCATGATCTCCATCCTTCTGTGCTGCTCTATGAGATGTGGGTTTGTATATAAGACCCAGGAGAAGGGGTTTATATCTTCTCTGCGCTCTGGAATGTCGATGATGGTGAGTGAGAAGTCGACCTGGAATCCCTCCTGGTGGTTTATTTCGTACACCACTGTTTCAGAAGTCTCATCCTCGTTTATTTTAAAGCGAAACGGGTCGGTCCATCTGACTCCCAGGACGTAGTTGATCATGGCATTGATGAGCGTGGTCTTCCCAGATCCCACATGTCCCAGAAGCATCAGGGTACGATTTTCTTTATGACTTTTTCCCCCAAACACATATTTTCTGAAATGAGCAAATCTCACTTCTTCTGTTTTTAGTTTGTAGATTTCTAGATGAGTTCTGCCGCAGTGACTGTTTTGGTGGTGACGGTTACAGTGGAGCTTTCTGAGCTGGTTCCGTCCTCTCCATAGTCACAGAAGATCCTGAGGATGTACTCTGTCTGAGGCTGAAGTCCAGATATCACCTTCTCCTCAGAATGGGACTCCTCTCTCCTCCACTGGAGCCTGTCTCCGGTCTCAGCGTACTCCACGATGTATCTGAGGATCTGGGCGCCTGGTCCCACCTGTGCAGGTCTCCTCCAGCGGGCGTAGATCTTTGAGGAGGTGGAAGTGGCGCTGGGGTTTTCTGGAGGGCTGCAGGGTAAGGTTTTCATGGAGGTGTGAGGAGCAGCAGGACCTACTCCCACCTCAGTGACGGCTCTCACTGTGAAGCTGTACTCGGTGTTTGGGATCAGGCCTGTAACTGTGACCTCTCCAGCTTCAGCCTGGAGCTGCTGCTTCCACTGCTCCTGTCCTTTCTCACAGAACTCCACTCTGTATCCACGGACGTTCTCCACTCCCACTGAGGGAGCTCTGACCTGCAGACTCACGCTGTGCACTGTGGCTCTGCCCACAGTCACTGAGTCTGGTTTAGAAGGGAGCTCAAAGCTCTCACTGGTGAGGAACCCGTCTTCATAAAGATAGACGGTTGTTTCTTTGTGGTTCTCATCAGTCAAACCCACTGCCAGGAACCGAAGAGCCTTTGTGTCCTGCTCTTTGTTGGCGTCTGCAAAGTCACGAAACACCTTTGCTTTGTCTCTCATTCGGTTGATCACGTCTTTAGTCCTGTACCAGGGCGTGGGCTCTGCTCCAGACTCGTGGGTTTGAATCCCCTCTAGGTGGTTCTTCAGTTCTTCGAGGTACGACTCTGTCCTCTCCAGAGACGTGAACACAAACACCAGGGCTTTCTCTGGGTCACACACCTTCTTCATGAGGTCATGTTTCGAGGAGACGACTTCTGTGTTTGTCATTAGATTTGTGAGAACTTTTATGGTGTTGGCCTCCTCAGTGACCTCGTCCATCCATTGGTTCAAACGGTGAGAGCTGAACGGACTCTCTGCTGCCCTCTTCAGGACGTCTGCCAGAGCGGCCTCCTCCTCTCCTCCTCCTCTGATCGATGGAAGCTTCGTGGCCAGAGTTCGCTGGAGTCCCAGAAGGAACTCGGAGCACAAAGAGTTAAAGGTTTTGACTTTTTTGGAAAAGTGTGAGAAGTTCTGCCCTGCAGGACTCTTCAGGACATCATTACAGCTCATGTCCAGCTCCCTGAAGTTCTCCAGGACGCTCTCTGCCTCACAGACTAACCTCAGACTGATGTGACGCACCAGTTTAGATGCTTTAGAGTCTAAGGCGATGAGGGGCAGCAGGTGCACCCTCACAGGGACTGCGTTCTCACCTTTGGGGCCCAGAAGTTTGGGCAGGTCTTGATAAACTTTTACCGCTTCTTCAAATGTCGTTGGACTTTTGTCTAAAAGGAAATCTCCGTGAAAAGTGCAGGAGAACTTGTTCACCTTTTCTCTGTCTCTGTCCTCCATTTTCAGATTCCCTTCTCCATCAATGGAGATCTTTGGGATTTTTTCAATCATCACCTTCAGGTTTCCCTGAATGTCTCGGACACTTTCATCTTCAGATGTTTCCTGGTCGAACACAAAGAAGGCCTGGGCTCCGTAGAGGATGGCTGTTACTACGTGCGTGGCCAGACCTTTGTCAATGACCTCGTGGTGCTTTAAGTTGTCTTTGCTGAGCTGGTTCATGGTCAGTGTTTTAAACTCTGTCGTAGTTTTGTACTGCAGAGCCACACGGGCCTTTCTTCTGGAACTTTTCTGATCGTTCAGATATTTTGCTGACCCTTCAACTTTCACAAGGCCACACAGAAAACTGGCTTTGAGTCCAGCGTCCACTCCGAGTGAAGAGGCCTTCTCAGAGAGGAGCTCAGACGCCACGATCTCACACTGAGTGCTGGGTTTAGGGGTCACTCTCATGTCTTTGTCCAGCTTCTCCTGGTCCCAGAAGGTCAGGCCTGAAAAACAAGAGGTTTATTTGGATGAATAAATATAAAGTGATGATAATAAAGACGAGACACATTCGACCTGTGTCTGCAGTGTCTGGAAGTGTGCCCAGTGTCACTGAAATGTGCACTGAAGAATCAGAAGAATGAGGAAATCTGATGGAGCAGCACAGTTCAGTCTGAGCTCAGGAGCACCCAAGAGGCGGTCGGGCAGTGAGGACCTAAAGCACAAGCTGCCAGTGTCACTCTGAAGCTGAGAAATCTGAAATGGAGAGTTACACCTGCAGCATTCTGCCAAAGGAGGCTGTTCAATGAGCCTCACCGCAATTTGGAAAGCTCTTCAAATGTTGCTTTGACTTTAATCTTTTTTTACACTTCCGTCTGTCTGTTGACCTCCTTCAAGATTCAAACCTGATTCAGGCTTTGCTCCTGATCCTGCATCTAACTGCCCTAATACGGGTGCTCTTAAGGCTGTCGGAGTGGCGGGTTTTCCTCTGGGTTATTTTATTATTATTGTGTATTATTACATCACTGTTATACTTATGTTCACACTTGGACCTCTGACCCACTGACGACAGGAGCAGAGGAAGAAACACTGAAACACTTGTGGGCAGTCTAAGGTTCACCTGTGCACTAATCATGGTGTCTGATGAGCATCTTGATGTGGCACCTGTGAGGTGGGATGGATTATCTCAGCAAAGCAAAAGTGCCACTATCACACATTTAGACAGATTTGTGAACAATGTTTGAGAGAAATGGTAATATTGTGTATCTGGAATGAATTTTAGATCTTTGAGTCCATCTCATGACAAATGGGAGCAAAAACAAAAGTGTTGCGTTTATATTTTTGTTGAGTGTACTTGGATATTCAACATGATAATGATCCAAACACAGAGTGGAGCTGTCACTGGCTCCAGCAGAATAAAGTGAAGGTTCTGGAGTGTTCGTCTCTTCTGGCCTCAGTGTCACTGAGCCTCTGGGCAGATTCAAGCTGCAGTTCAGACAAGAGCCCAAGAATTTACAGGAACTGGAGCCTTTTGCCCAGAAGAATGAGCAGCTTTACCATCAGAGAAAAGAACACATCCACAACTATCACAAAAGACTCCAGCTTCACTGCCTGCGTGAAGTCGCCCATCAAACACAAACCCACACAAACACTATGTCCATCGTTTGTGCTTCTTTAGTTTTGGAGAAATTAACGATTCTTTTACAGGTCAAATTTGGGTCAGACCCACAGGAAGCTTCAAAATGCTCGAAAACGCCCAAAATGGAGTCAGTCATTTGTGCTGCAAAAAATTTTGTTTGTGTGATTCTGGTTCTTCAGATATTCACAGTTTTATTTTCGGCCGATGACGTCGTCCAGAACCTCAGAATGTGAAACAGCCTCAAAACAGGAAGAAAATGATGTCAAACGTTTGTATTTGGTTTGTGCTGTTTTGTGCTGTGACAGTTTCATTTGTGTGAGTTTATTTCTAAAATTCTTCATTATTATTTCTGTGGTAATTACAGGACGTCATTTCTGCTCAGCTGACGGAGACAAACTCCACAAAACTAGAGAAGAGAAACGACCTGAGGCTGAGGAAAAGTCTGTTTCAGTCTTTAGTCATTTGCTTTTGACTCAGATGTTATAGAATAACACAGACTGGACGACGTCATCGGCCAAAAATAAAACTGCAAATGTCTTAAGAACCATAACCACGCAAACAAAACTTTCTGCAGCACAAACGAAGCACAAATGATGGACATAGTTTTTGTGTAGGTTTGCGTTTGATGGGGCGACTTCACAGAGGTGCTGTGATTGGGTCTTTTGTGTAGTTTCTGTTTCTTTCTGATTTAAAAAGAGGAAACACAGGTGTTTGATAAGAAACGGCTTCACCCAAGAAGCACCGACCATGAGTGAAAGAAAAGTTTTTGTGTTATTCATATTCTCTGAAAGATGGACAAGAAATCAATCAGATTCTGCCAGGGTCTGTGAACTTATGAGCACAACTGTACAACAGACCAGTTCCACTGAGCAAACTTTGTAACTGACTCACACTTTCTGACCCCTGACCCCCTGTGACCCCCCTGTGAATTCTGCTCTGTTTCCGACGTACCTGGGACCAGAGTGTCAGATCTGCAGTCGTAAAACATGCCCAGGAGGAAGGAGCGACCCAGAGCCGCCATCTCCACAGGTGAGTTCCAGTCTGAAGCCATCTGAGCACAGGGAGAACATGCAGGTGAGTGTTTTCATTCAACCAAAATGACAGATACATGAAACAAAGACTTTTAGAATGAACACACCTCGTTATAATGTGTCAGGTCTGAGCACGAGCGAGCGTCTGGTGCAGAGTGGAGCAGGGTGCAGGGTTTATTTCCTGAAAGAGAAACGCCCTTTGAATCCCAACAATAACTGTGCTTGTTTTCATAGCTGTGAGTTCCAACAAAACTTGATTAATATCAGCAGATGAGACACGACATCGTCATCAAAACTCTCGGGAATTAAAACCAACAACTTTTGTCTCACGCCACATAAAAGAAAACAGCAAAAAACCTGTTTTAGTCCTGGTCTAGTCCTGGTTTAGACCTGGTTTAGTCCTGGTTTAGTCCTGGTTTAGTCCTGGTTTAGTCCTGGTCTAGTCCTGGTTTAGTCCTGGTCTAGTCCTGGTTTTGTCCTGGTTTAGTCCTGGTTTAGACCTGGTTTAGACCTGGTCCAGTCCTGGTTTAGACCTGGTTTAGACCTGGTCCAGTCCTGGTTTAGACCTGGTTTAATACTGGTTTAGTCCTGGTTTAGTCCTGGTTTACTCCTGGTTTAGACCTGGTTTAGTCCTGGTTTAGAATTGGTTTAGTCCTGGTTTAGACGTGGTTTACTCCTGGTTTAGACCTGGTTTAGTCCTGGTTTAGACGTGGTTTAGACCTGGTTTAGACCTGGTTTAGTCCTGGTTTAGACCTGGTTTAGTCCTGGTTTAGACCTGGTTTAGTCCTGGTGTAGACCTGGTTTAGACCTGGTTTAGTCCTGGTTTAGTCCTGGTTTAGTCCTGGTTTAGAATTGGTTTAGTCCTGGTTTAGTCCTGGTTTAGACCTGGTTTAGTCCTGGTTTAGACGTGGTTTAAACCTGGTTAAGTTCTGGTTTAGACCTGGTTTAGTCCTGGTTTAGAATTGGTTTACTCCTGGTTTAGTCCTGGTTTAGACCTGGTTTAGACCTGGTTTAGTCCTGGTTTAGACGTGGTTTAGTCCTGGTTTAGTCCTGGTTTAGTCCTGGTTTAGACCTGGTTTAGTCCTGGTTTAGACGTGGTTTAAACCTGGTTAAGTTCTGGTTTAGACCTGGTTTAGTCCTGGTTTAGAATTGGTTTAGTCCTGGTTTAGTCCTGGTTTAGTCCTGGTTTAGACCTGGTTTAGTCCTGGTTTAGACGTGGTTTAAACCTGGTTAAGTTCTGGTTTAGACCTGGTTTAGTCCTGGTTTAGACCTGGTTTAGTCCTGGTTTAGAATTGGTTTAGTCCTGGTTTAGACCTGGTTTAGTCCTGGTTTAGACCTGGTTTACTCTTGGTTTAGACCTGGTTTAGTCCTGGTTTAGAATTGGTTTAGTCCTGGTTTAGTCCTGGTTTAGACCTGGTTTACTCCTGGTTTAGACCTGGTTTAGTCCTGGTTTAGTCCAGGTTCAGAATTGGTTTAGTCCTGGTTTAGACCTGGTTTAGTCCTGGTTTAGACCTGGTTTACTCTTGGTTTAGACCTGGTTTAGTCCTGGTTTAGAATTGGTTTAGTCCTGGTTTAGTCCTGGTTTAGACCTGGTTTAGTCCTGGTTTAGACCTGGTTTAGACCTGGTTTAGACCTGGTTTAGACCTGGATTAGTCCTGGTTTAGTCCTGGTTTAGTCCTGGTTTAGTCTTGGTTTAGTCCTGGTTTAGACCTGGTTTAGACCTGGTTTAAACCTGGTTAAGTCCTGGTTTAGACCTGGTTTAGTCCTGGTTTAGTCCTGGTTTAGACCTGGTTTAGTCCTGGTTAAGACCTGGTTAAGACCTGGTTTAGTCCTGGTTAAGACCTGGTTTAGACCTGGTTTAGTCCTGGTTTAGAATTGGTTTAGTCCTGCTTTAGACCTGGTTTAGACCTGGATTAGTCCTGGTTTAGTCCTGGTTTAGTCCTGGTTTAGTCCTGGTTTAGATCCTGGTTTAGACCTGGTTCAGTCCTGGTTTAGTCCTGGTTTAGACCTGGTTTAGACCTGGTTTAGACCTGGTTTAGACCTGGATTAGTCCTGGTTTAGTCCTGGTTTAGACCTGGTTTAGACCTGGTTTAGACCTGGTTTAGACCTGGATTAGTCCTGGTTTAGTCCTGGTTTAGTCCTGGTTTAGTCTTGGTTTAGTCCTGGTTTAGACCTGGTTTAGACCTGGTTTAAACCTGGTTAAGTCCTGGTTTAGACCTGGTTTAGTCCTGGTTTAGTCCTGGTTTAGACCTGGTTTAGTCCTGGTTAAGACCTGGTTAAGACCTGGTTTAGTCCTGGTTAAGACCTGGTTTAGACCTGGTTTAGTCCTGGTTTAGAATTGGTTTAGTCCTGCTTTAGACCTGGTTTAGACCTGGTTTAGACCTGGATTAGTCCTGGTTTAGTCCTGGTTTAGTCCTGGTTTAGTCCTGGTTTAGATCCTGGTTTAGTCCTGGTTTAGTCCTGCTTTAGACCTGGTTTAGACCTGGTTTAGACCTGGATTAGTCCTGGTTTAGTCCTGGTTTAGTCCTGGTTTAGTCCTGGTTTAGATCCTGGTTAAGTCCTGGTTTAGACCTGGTTTAGTCCTGGTTTAGTCCTGGTTTAGACCTGGTTTACTCTTGGTTTAGACCTGGTTTAGTCCTGGTTTAGAATTGGTTTAGTCCTGGTTTAGTCCTGGTTTAGACCTGGTTTACTCCTGGTTTAGACCTGGTTTAGTCCTGGTTTAGTCCAGGTTCAGAATTGGTTTAGTCCTGGTTTAGTCCTGGTTTAGACCTGGTTTAGTCCTGGTTTAGACCTGGTTTAGACCTGGTTTAGACCTGGTTTAGACCTGGATTAGTCCTGGTTTAGTCCTGGTTTAGTCCTGGTTTAGTCTTGGTTTAGTCCTGGTTTAGACCTGGTTTAGACCTGGTTTAAACCTGGTTAAGTCCTGGTTTAGACCTGGTTTAGTCCTGGTTTAGTCCTGGTTTAGACCTGGTTTAGTCCTGGTTAAGACCTGGTTAAGACCTGGTTTAGTCCTGGTTAAGACCTGGTTTAGACCTGGTTTAGTCCTGGTTTAGAATTGGTTTAGTCCTGCTTTAGACCTGGTTTAGACCTGGTTTAGACCTGGATTAGTCCTGGTTTAGTCCTGGTTTAGTCCTGGTTTAGTCCTGGTTTAGATCCTGGTTTAGACCTGGTTCAGTCCTGGTTTAGTCCTGGTTTAGACCTGGTTTAGACCTGGTTTAGACCTGGTTTAGACCTGGATTAGTCCTGGTTTAGTCCTGGTTTAGACCTGGTTTAGACCTGGTTTAGACCTGGTTTAGACCTGGATTAGTCCTGGTTTAGTCCTGGTTTAGTCCTGGTTTAGTCTTGGTTTAGTCCTGGTTTAGACCTGGTTTAGACCTGGTTTAAACCTGGTTAAGTCCTGGTTTAGACCTGGTTTAGTCCTGGTTTAGTCCTGGTTTAGACCTGGTTTAGTCCTGGTTAAGACCTGGTTAAGACCTGGTTTAGTCCTGGTTAAGACCTGGTTTAGACCTGGTTTAGTCCTGGTTTAGAATTGGTTTAGTCCTGCTTTAGACCTGGTTTAGACCTGGTTTAGACCTGGATTAGTCCTGGTTTAGTCCTGGTTTAGTCCTGGTTTAGTCCTGGTTTAGATCCTGGTTTAGTCCTGGTTTAGTCCTGGTTTAGTCCTGGTTTAGATCCTGGTTTAGACCTGGTTCAGTCCTGGTTTAGTCCTCCGAAAGAGTCACTTCCTGTACGGCCCCCGTCCACTTCCTGTCCACATGGGCGTCCACTTCCTGTCCTTTGTGAGTTTACGAGTTTGAGTAGTAGTAGTAGCAGTAGTAGTAGTAGTAGTAGCAGTAGTAGTAGTAGTAGTAGTAGTAGTTGTAGTAGTAGTAGTAGTAGTAGTTGTAGTAGTAGTAGTAGTAGTAGTAGTAGTAGCAGTAGTAGTAGTTGTAGTAGTAGTAGTAGTAGTAGTAGTAGTAGTAGTAGTAATTTATTTTTTCGAGCATATGATACTTGTAGTACACAGAATATGTACAATGTCATTCAATTTAAATAAACAAGGTTACACAGAAAAAAAGAATGGATATATGGACACAAATACGAATATATACATATATATACATAGGCCTATATATACAAATATATACATATATATACATATATACATATATACATATATACATATATATACATATATATACATATATATACATATATATACATATATATACAAATATATACATATATATACAAATATATACATATATATACATATATACATATATATACATATATACATATATATACATATATATACATATATATACATATATATACATATATACATATATATACATATATATACATATATATACATATATATACATATATACATATATATACATATATATACATATATATACATATATATACAAATATATACATATATATACATATATATACATATATATACAAATATATACAAATATATACATATATATACATATATACATATATACATATATACATATATATACATATATATACATATATATACATATATATACATATATATACAAATATATACATATATATACAAATATATACATATATATACAAATATATACATATATATACATATATACATATATATACATATATATACATATATATACATATATATACATATATATACAAATATATACATATATATACATATATATACATATATATACATGCCCGAAAAGGAGTGGGTAGAAGTAAAACTTATTAGATCCCACCCCTTCTCCCAAAATTAGTAATGATCCTTATTTTTGTGTTTATACAGTTTCCCGGTGACAGTGGTCGGCTGCCAAAACTTGAATACTTGTCCAGTGTAAAGCAAATTACAATAAGACAGGAAAGAAAAAACAAAACAAAACAAAAAACAGTGACATTAATGTACGTATAGTATGTAAAATACAACATGCTTCATTTGTTATATATATATATATGAGTAGTGTAATATACATAAGTATCAGTGCAAAATGTCTTATTATTATGAGTATCATCATCATCATCATCATCATTTGTATCATTTTGCTCTTATATTTAGCCTCTGGTTATCACCATTTATGTAATTTCTTAAAATATTACTTTTTATATCTGCATGAAAATTGTGTTTATTGGAAGTATTTGATTGGAAGTATTTGTGCTGATGGTTTTATCTTAGTGTGAATGGTGTGTGTGGTGCATTCAAAGTGTCACAGTGTTTTTGTGAAGCTGCTGCCAGAGAGGAGCTGCCCCCGGACACCAGGACCACCCTTTGCCTTGTGTCTTCTGCTGTGCATTAAAAGAGACAAGATTTTGGAGGTTTGCTGCGAGAAGAGGAACATCTCCCCACAGCAGAGCCTCCATCTGCCCTGAGCTGGTGATACTGAGGACAAACACAGTCATATGTACAGTAAATCTTTTCTCGTTTAGTTATTCGTTTATTACCATCAGCACAGGGACCTCCATCTGTAATCAGTTTAGTCTGTGTTCCTGTGAACAGAATTTAGTTGTCATAAAATAACGATAATAATAATGATGATAATATCAATACCAATATCAATTACAATAATAATAATAATAATAACAATATCAAGAGTAATAATGATACTAATAGCAACAGCAACAATAATTGAACAAATAAATATCAAGCAAGGGAGTTAGAAAATATTATATATTCAACTACAATCATAATCAATTTTCATAATCCAATTATTGTTCAGTTTTGATAAACATAATACACCTTTATAATATTGATTTATATTGTTCTATAGTATAAGATTTATACACCTTTTTAAATCTTTTGATTGAGGTGCACTCTTTTCATTCATCACTCAGGTTATTCCATAAATTTACTCCTGTAATTGAGATGCAAAAGCTTTTTCTACTTGTTCTTGTCTTAGTCTTTTGGAAAATCGCTGCTCCTCTGAGATTCTATGGACTCTCTCTGGGCTTGAACATCTCCTGGACACTTTGTGGGAGCATGTGGTCGTTTGCCTTATACATCACAACAGCTGTATTCAGATTGATCAGGTCATTTAATTTGAATGTATTTAGTTTAATAAAGAGAGGGTTCGTTGGTGCATAATATTTAGCCTGATTGACACTTCTTATTGCTTTCTTTTGAAGTAAAAATATAGGGTTCACGTTTGACTTATAATTGTTCCCCCACGTCTCCACACAATAATTAAGATATGGAAGAACAAGAGAACAATACAATACATAAAGTGAATTCTGGTTTAAAAAGGTTTTTATTTTACACATTATGGCAATAGTTTTAGCTAATTTAGTCCTTAGATTATTTATATGTGGTTTCCAACTTAATTTACTATCAATAATAATCCCCAGAAATTTATTTTCATATACTCTTTCTATTTCTGTATGATTAATTCGGATTTTAATTTGGGTATTTATTTTTCTATTTCCAAAGATGATATAATTTGTTTTATTTAAATTGAGTGAAGGTTTATTGATATCAAACCACTTCTTTAATATTTTGAGCTCATTCTCTACTGTATCCAGGAGCTGATCTAAGTCTCCTCCAGAGCAGGAAACACTGGGATCATCTGCAAACATTATACACTTCAATTTTTTTAATATTTCACAGACATCATTTACATACATAATAAACAATTTAGGTCCCAATACAGAGCCTTGTGGGACTCCATGTGTAGTTCTTCTTATATCTGAATCAACATTATTCATATGTACAAACTGATGTCTGTTGCTAAGATCACTATTTAGCCAATTCCTCTGACACCATATCTGTCCATTTTTCTCAAAAGTCATTCATGGTCAATGGTGTCAAAAGCCTTAAATCAATAAAGACCCCGACTGTATATTGTTTTTTGTCTATTGCTGTTGTGATCTCTTCAACTAGTTCCATGACGGCCATTGAAGTGGACCTGTTTGATCGACACCCACACTGATGGGGGCTCAATAAGTTATTTTTCTCAATGAAATTGTCAAGTCTGTCTGCAAACAATTTTTCTAAAATTTTTTGAAAATTGCGAGAGTAGGGAGATGGGTCTGTAATTGGTGAACTGGTTTCGGTCGCCATTTTTAAAAATTGGGATTACCTTAGCAGTTTTCATTTTATCCGGGAAGACGCCTGTACTAAAGGACTGACTGCAGATATGTGTAAAAGCTGTGACTATACAGTTTATAATATCTTTAACCAACCACAGATCTATATTAGAGCTGTCAGGAGACCTCTTGTTTTTAAATTCTCTCACTATTTTTATAATTTCACTTTCGTGTAAACCCTGGATGAATATAGAATTTGGATTCCGTCTGATAATCTCTTCGTTTAATCCATCAGTATCTTCAGGCTCTGTAATTTTATTGGCTAAAGTGGGCCCCACATTTACAAAGAAGTCATTGAAAGTATTTGTTATTTCATTTCTTTTCTCTATGGTTATACTGTCCTTTAGGAAGTGGTTTGGATATTGGGCTCTTTCATTTCCCTTTCTAATTATTTTATTTAGTATTTTCCAGGTTTCTTGGACATTAGATCTATGTTGTTCCAATTGTTTATGATAATAATTCTTCTTATTTGTTCTTATAATATTTGTTAGTTTATTTTTATATGTCTTATATTTGTGTTCAATTTCTTTTGTTCTATGTTTTATATATAGTTTATATAGGTGATGTTTCTTTTTGCATGCGTTTTCTATTCCCTTAGTGATCCATGGTTTATCTATTTTTTTATTTTTAATCAGAATTTGTTTTTGTGGACAGTGCTTGTCATAAAGTCTGAGTGATGTTGAGAGAAAGGCGTTATATGCCCTGTCCGGGTCACTGGAGGCATATACCTCCTCCCATAGCTGTTATATGCCCTGTCCGGGTCACTGGAGGCATATCCCTCCTCCCATAGCTGTTATATGCCCTGTCCGGGTCACTGGAGGCATATACCTCCTCCCATAGCTGTTATATGCCCTGTCCGGGTCACTGGAGGCATATACCTCCTCCCATAGCTGTTATATGCCCTGTCCGGGTCACTGGAGGCATATACCTCCTCCCATAGCTGTTATATGCCCTGTCCGGGTCACTGGAGGCATATACCTCCTCCCATAACTGTTATATGCCCTGTCCGGGTCACTGGAGGCATATACCTCCTCCCATAGCTGTGAACACAGGTCTGCTTTGAAGGCGGCGACAGCCTCAGGTGTTCTGTGTCGCCTCATCTTAAAGTTGACTGGATTTGTTTCATTATAATTTTTAAAAAATGTATGTAATATACCAAAAACTGGAAGATGGTCACTAATGTCATTTATAAGTAATCCGGCTGTAACATGATTATCCATTGTATTTGTAAAAATGTTATCTGTTAATGTAGCTGTGTCGACTGTAATCCTACTCGGTCTAGTAATTAGTGGAAACAGTTTGTTGCTATACATTGTTGTGATGAAATCTGTTGTTTTAGCGTGTAAATGAGGGTTTAATAGATTGATATTAAAGTCACCACATACTATGTGCACCTTATTTATATCACTAAACAAACTGTCTTTTGGTTAAATGTGTCTATGCAGGATCCAGGTGTTCTGTACAAACAACTGACTATTATGTTTGTAGATTTTTTGTCAACTATTTCGATTGTTAGACATTCCATTGTACCATCAATAAGGGTTGACCTACTGTTAATGATGTTACATAGATCTGCATCTACATATAAGGCCACTCCCCCTCCTTTTCTAGTGGTCCTATGTAATGTAAATAACTGATGTCCCTCCATTTCCACATTCTGACTCTTCTCTGTATCTAACCAAGTCTCAGACACTGCTATAATAGTACATTTATTGAACTGCTTCAGATATTCTTTAATTTTTGTGTAGTTTTTATGCAAACTCCTGCTATTAAACTGTATTATTGTAAAGTTTTTATCAATATTTGCATTTTTAAATTGCTCATCAGTATAGTATTTACAATTTTCTTTTATATTAATGAAAAAATTGTTATCAGGATCTAAATCATTACCAAATTCATTTGTTTTGTATTCCATGAAGTCATGATTTAAACAAAATCTGTCATAGTTAGAATGCAGTTGACGTCCCTTTTCACTATCAGTATATTCAAATTCATTATCGTCATTATCACTAAGTGCAGACACAAAATCCGCTTCATTAAGAGTCATTTGTTTTGGTTGTAGTCAGTGTTGTTTTCCCTGCATTGGTTTAACAGTGTTTGTTGACAGGTTTAGAGCCAAATTAGTCGCTCATTTTTTCAAGTTCTTTTATATTCCTAATACACAGCACCCTTGCATCACTTGGATTACCATTCATTTTAATGGACACTTTGCAGTTGGAAGTCCATGTAGCCTGTACTTTGCCTTGCTTTTTTAAGTGTCTTGCTTTTTTTGCGATTTCTCCATTGATTTTAGTCCGATGTTCATTAACATACACATTTGTTCCTTTTAGGTTCTTTCCCTGTCTGAGCAAGTCAATTTTATGCTTTCTGTTTACAAATCGTACAATGATTGCGTGGTTGACTTTCTGGCTTTGATTTTGTGTTGGAATGGTATGGCATGCTTCAGTAGTTTGTTTGTCAATGGAGATGTTATGTTTTTGTAGAAATGCAATTGCCTGTGATTCTGTTGATTCATCATGTTCAGTATTGTCACTTTGTGGCCTTTCTCTTTTGGCAGCATGAGCATATGATTTTGGTTTGATGACAAGTCCAGATATCACAACATTGTTCATTCGACTGTACTGTTCCAGTTCTGACACCCGTGTTTCCAAAGAGTTGATTTTTTGCTGCTGGTCTTCATTTATAGTTTTGAAGTACTGGATTTCTTTCATTAGCCCCATGATTTTTTCCTGTTGTTTTAATACAGTTTCTAAGTTTTTCCCCATAATGTTCAATGAAACTTTTAACTCCTCTATGTCATTATTTACCTCCATTGAGGCCATATTGGATGTAGCTTGCAAGTCTGGTGGTAGTTCCTAGGCCTGGATGTACCTCCTAGGTCTGGTAGTGGCTTCCCTGCCGAGACAAGTCGAGTCGAGACAAAGACGTGTCGCGGGACAAAGCCCATGTGGTCACTTCCCCCGGTTCTTCTGGACGAGTCTTTCCCAAAGACGCAGCAGCAGCAGCAGCAGCAGCAGCAGCAGCAGCAGCAGCAGCAGCAGCAGCAGCAGCAGCAGCAGCAGCACAATGGAGACGAGCCGAGAGCCGAGAGCGTTTAGGGTTTAGGAAGCAAACATAAGAAGAACCACAGAAAAACAACAGATTTGTGCAGAAACAGAAATTCTCTCAGGTGAAACAAGTGGTTCAGTTGTGGATTGAACCAAAAGCTCTGAGTTCAGTTCGTTTCCGTTGGTGTAAAAGCTTCAGTCAGACTGTAAAACAGAGGAGGTCTCGGCCTGTTTGCTTCTGCACCAAAGGCCAAATTCTGGTGCGGTTCTTCTGGTGTGAACATGAACTCGGGTCCAAACCAGAGGCTGTAGGTCCAAACGAACTAAAGGAAATGCATCATGGGAGAATATACGTGTATCTTCTGCCTGAAATGAGGCTCTGCACCTTCAGCAGCTTCAGCGCAGCAACAGAACGTTCTCCAGACGCAGCCACAGCTCATTTTTGAATCAGATATTTAGCCCAAAATGTCCAAAACAGAGAATGTGGCAGACGGATCAGAGCGACGCTCCAGAGTCCGAACTGTCCCAAATGTGAAAACATGAAAAAAAAAACTGAAAACACGAAGAACAATTCTGAAAAAAACAGAAAAATCTGAAAACACGGGGAAGAAATATGAAAACACAAAGAAAAAAATCTGAAAAGACGAAGAAAAAATCTGAAAACACAGAAAAAATCTGAAAAACAGAAGAAATCTGAAAACACAGAGAAAAAATCAGAAAACACGAAGAAAAAATCTAAAAACTCAAAAAATCTGAAAACACAGAAAAAATGTGAAAACTGTTAGGTTTAAACACCAGCTAAGACATTCAGAGAAGAAAGACAAGAGAGAGTCTTCAGTTTGACTCTTGAGGAGAACGGATGGAGACGTGTCCAGTGACACTCTCCAACCCGCTCTGCACACGCCCCCGTCTCCTCTTTTTATTTACATTAGGGTGGCCCTGGTTACAGTGGGTGTTGCTGCTCTAAAGGAAGGGGGAAAACAGCAGCAACACCAAATATGATTGTGCATTGTACAAATCTGTTTGTTCAGGGTCAGACAGCAGGCTGAGTGTGGAGAATACGCTGTGGTTTGAGCGCAGTTCATGTTTTGCCAAACTCAGACCGTCCTTGTCTCACGGGGTCTGATAAGCCCCACTCCAGCCTTCAGCTCACACAAGTGGAAAAGTACTGCACACAGTTTCTCAAGCACAAAAGAGATGATTTCAAATACACAAATATCTGACACGTGATTAACACAAATATGGGATAAAATCCATCCATCTTCTCCCACTTAATCCGGCTGGGTCGCACTAATATTCACAGCACCTGACCCCCTATGAACCCCTCTGCAGGTGGAGCCCACAGGAGGGTGGACGTCATGGTCCTTGATGTTAGTTCAGGTGCTGCATGTTTTGGGGGAAACCCATTCAGACACGGGGAGAACATGCAAACTCCACACAGAAAGGCCCGGGCGACCCGGGGATCGAACCCTTAACCTTCTTACTGTGAGGTCTGAGTGTTGCCACTCAGCCACCGTGGGGTAAAATATACATAATTATTCTAACAAAAGCACAAAGAAATAATCTGAAAACACAGAGGAGAGAGGAGGAGAGAGGAGGAGAGAGGAGAGAGGAGGAGAGGAAGAGGAGAGAGGAGGAGAAGAGGAAGAGGAGGAGAGAGGAGAGGAGGAGGGGGAGAGAGGAGGAGGAGTAAGAGGAGAGGTGGAGGAGGAGAGGAGAGAGGAGAGGAGGAGGAGAGAGGAGAGGAGAGGAGGAGGAGGAGAGAAGAGGAGGAGGAGAGAGGAGAGGAGGAGGAGAGGAGGAAGAGGAGGAGGAGAGGAGAGGAGAGGAGGAGAGGAGGAGGAGAGAGGAGGAGGAACAGGAGGAGGAGGAGGAGAGGAGGAGGGGGAGAGAGGAGGAGGAGAAGAGGAGAGAGGCGGAGCAGAGAGGAGGAGGAGTAAGAGGAGAGGAGGAGGAAGAGGAGGAGGAGAGAGGAGGAGGAGGAGAGAGGAGGAGGAGGAGAGAGGACGAGAGAGGAGGAGAGAGGACGAGGAGGAGAGGAGAGAGGAGGAGAGGAGAGGAGAGGAGGAGGAGGAGAGAGGAGAGAGGAGGAGGAGGAGAGGAGAGAGGAGGAGGAGAGAGGAGAGGAGAGAGGAGGAGCGGAGAGAGGAGGAGAGGAGAGGAGAGAGGAGGAGAGGAGAGAGGAGGAGAGGAGAGAGGAGGAGGAGGAGAGGAGAGAGGAGAGGAGAGAGGAGGAGGAGGAGGAGAGGAGAGAGGAGGAGAGAGGAGGAGGAGAAGAGGAGAGAGGAGGAGGAGAGGAGAGAGGAGGAGGAGGAGAGAGGACGAGAAGAGGAGAGAGGACGAGGAGGAGAGGAGAGAGGAGGAGAGGAGAGGAGAGAGGAGGAGAGAGGAGGAGGAGGAGAGGAGAGAGGAGGAGAGGAAGAGGAGAGGAGAGAGGAGGAGAGAGGAGGAGAGGAGGAGAGAGGAGGAGGAGGAGAGAGGAGGAGAGAGGAGGAGAGGAGAGAGGAGGAGGAAGAGGAGAGGAGAGAGGAGGAGGAGAGGAGAGAGGAGGAGGAGAGGAGGAGGAGAGAGGAGGAGAGGAGGAAAAGAGAGGAGGAGGAGAGGAGGAGACAGGAGGAGGAGAGAGGAGGAGGAGAAGAGGAGAGAGGAGGAGGAGAGGAGAGAGGAGGAGGAGGAGAGAGGACGAGAGAGGAGGAGAGAGGACGAGGAGGAGAGGAGAGAGGAGGAGAGGAGAGGAGAGAGGAGGAGGAGAGGAGAGAGGAGGAGGAGGAGAGGAGAGAGGAGGAGAGGAGAGAGGAGAGGAGAGAGGAGGAGCGGAGAGAGGAGGAGAGGAGAGGAGAGAGGAGGAGAGGAGAGAGGAGGAGAGGAGAGAGGAGGAGGAGGAGAGGAGAGAGGAGAGGAGAGAGGAGGAGGAGGAGGAGAGGAGAGAGGAGGAGAGAGGAGGAGGAGAAGAGGAGAGAGGAGGAGGAGAGGAGAGAGGAGGAGGAGGAGAGAGGACGAGAGAAGAGGAGAGAGGACGAGGAGGAGAGGAGAGAGGAGGAGAGGAGAGGAGAGAGGAGGAGAGAGGAGGAGGAGGAGAGGAGAGAGGAGGAGAGGAAGAGGAGAGGAGAGAGGAGGAGAGAGGAGGAGAGGAGGAGAGAGAAGAGGAGGAGGAGAGAGGAGGAGAGAGGAGGAGAGGAGAGAGGAGGAGGAAGAGGAGAGGAGAGAGGAGGAGGAGAGGAGAGAGGAGGAGGAGAGGAGGAGGAGAGAGGAGGAGAGGAGGAAAAGAGAGGAGGAGGAGAGGAGGAGACAGGAGGAGGAGAGAGGAGGAGAGGAGGAAAAGAGAGGAGGAGAGGAGGAGAGAGGAGGAGAGGAGAAGGAGAGAGGAGGAAGAGGAGAGAGGAGGAGGAGGAAGAGGAGAGAGGAGGAGGAGGAGGAAGAGGAGAGAGGAGGGGGAGAGGAGGAAGAGGAGAGAGGAGAGGAGGAGGAGAGAGGAGGCAGGAGGAAGAGAGAGGAGGAGAGGAGGAAAAGAGAGGAGGAGAGGAGGAGGACAGAGGAGGAGGAAGAGGAGAAGAGGAGGAGGAGAGAGGAGGAGGAGAGGAGAAGAGGAGACAGGAGGAGGAGAGGAGGAAAAGAGGAGAGAGAGAGCAGGTTCATTCAAAGATCATATTCTGTCTGTATTTGAATTTATGACACTTCTTCATTTTCTGTAACTCACTAAAGAACCTCCTCATGTTTTTGTTTCCGAACTCCCAGAACATTTGATCAAAGTTTTCTTCTTCTGTGGAGCTCTGGTTTGGGGCCAACAGTGCAGAGGTGTTGAATTTGAAGTGGACTGGCAGACCCTCCTCTGTTTTAGGACACGAGACTCCAGCAGCTGTGACGGTCTCAAGAACTGGAGGCGTCTGAACATCTGCGAACGTCACCAGAATCCTGAAGTTCTCAGTCACATCTGCCCCACAACAGGAGAGGATGGAGTCTAACATGAGAGTCAGGAGCGGAGGGAGTTGAGCTAAAGACGACTGGAGCACGAAACAGATCGCATGAAAACCTGTGGTGTGAAAAATATAATTGAGGTGAGAGAGCTGCTCCATGATCTCTCTCTGTCTCTCTGTCTCTGTAACTTCTCTGAGCTCTGGAAAGTCGATGATGGTGAGTGAGAAGTCGACCTGGAATCCCTCCTGGTGGTTTATTTCGTACATCACTGCTCCAGAAGTCTCATCCTCGTTTATTTTAAAGCGAAACGGGTCGGTCCATCTGACTCCCAGGACGTAGTTGATCATGGCATTGATGAGCGTGGTCTTCCCAGATCCCACATGTCCCAGAAGCATCAGGGTACGATTTTCTTTATGACTTTCTTCCCCAAACACATATTTTCTGAACTTACCATCTCTCACTTCTTCTGTTTTTAGTTTGTAGATTTCTGGTGTTCCAGACTTGATTTTGACACAGTCTTTTACGATGAGTTCTGCTGCAGTGACTGTTTTGGTGGTGACGGTTACAGTGGAGCTTTCTGAGCTGGTTCCGTCCTCTCCACAGTCACAGAAGATCCTGAGGATGTACTCTGTCTGAGGCTGAAGTCCAGATATCACCTTCTCCTCAGAATGGGACTCCTCTCTCCTCCACTGGAGCCTGTCTCCGGTCTCAGCGTACTCCACAATGTATCTGAGGATCTGGGCGCCTGGTCCCACCTGTGCAGGTCTCCTCCAGCGGGCGTAGATCTTTGAGGAGGTGGAAGTGGCGCTGGGGTTTTCTGGAGGGCTGCAGGGTAAGGTTTTCATGGAGGTGTGAGGAGCAGCAGGACCTACTCCCACCTCAGTGACGGCTCTCACTGTGAAGCTGTACTGGGTGTTTGGCATCAGGCCTGTAACTGTGACCTCTCCAGCTTCAGCCTGGAGCTGCTGCTTCCACTGCTCCTGTCCTTTCTCACAGAACTCCACTCTGTATCCACGGACGTTCTCCACTCCCACTGAGGAGTTTCTGACCTGCAGACTCACGCTGTGCACTGTGGCTCTGCCCACAGTCACTGAGTCTGGTTCAGAAGGGAGCTCAAAGCTCTCACTGGTGAGGAACCCGTCTTCATAAAGATAGACGGTTGTTTCTTTGTGGTTTTCATCAGTCAAACCCACTGCCAGGAACCGAAGAGCCTTTGTGTCCTGGTCTTTGTTGGCGTCTGCAAAGTCACGAAACACCTTTGCTTTGTGTCTCATTCGGTTGATCACGTCTTTAGTCCTGTACCAGGGCGTGGGCTCTGCTCCAGACTCGTGGGTTTGAATCCCCTCTAGGTGGTTCTTCAGTTCTTCGAGGTACGACTCTGTCCTCTCCAGAGACGTGAACACAAACACCAGGGCTTTCTCTGGGTCACACACCTTCTTCATGAGGTCATGTTTCGAGGAGACGACTTCTACTTTTCTCATTAGATTTGTGAGAACTTTTATGGTGTTGGCCTCCTCAGTGACCTCGTCCATCCATTGGTTCAAACGGTGGGAGCTGAACGGACTCTCTGCTGCCCTCTTCAGGACGTCTGCCAGAGCGGCCTCCTCCTCTCCTCCTCCTCTGATCGATGGAAGCTTCATGGCCAGAGTTCCCTGGAGTTCCAGAAGGAACTCGGAGCACAAAGAGTTAAAGGTTTTGACTTTTTTGGAAAAGTGTGAGAAGTTCTGCCCTGCAGGACTCTTCAGGACATCATTACAGCTCATGTCCAGCTCCCTGAACTTCTCCAGGACGCTCTCTGCCTCACAGAGTAACCTCAGACTGATGTGACGCACCAGTTTAGACGCTTTAGAGTCTAAGGCGATGAGGGGCAGCAGGTGCACCCTCACAGGGACTGCGTTCTCACCTTTGGGGCCCAGAAGTTTGGGCAGGTCTTGATAAACTTTTACCGCTTCTTCAAATGTCGTTGGACTTTTGTCTAAAAGGAAATCTCCGTGAAAAGTGCAGGAGAACTTGTTCACCTTTTCTCTGTCTCTGTCCTCCATTTTCAGATTCCCTTCTCCATCAATGGAGATCAGAGGGATTTTTTCAATCATCACCTTCAGGTTTCCCTGAATGTCTCGGACACTTTCATCTTCAGATGTTTCCTGGTCGAACACAAAGAAGGCCTGGGCTCCGTAGAGGACGGCTGTTACTACGTGCGTGGCCAGACCTTTGTCAATGACCTCGTGGTGCTTTAAGTTGTCTTTGCTGAGCTGGTTCATGGTCAGTGTTTTAAACTCTGTCGTAGTTTTGTACTGCAGAGACACACGGGCCTGTCTTCTGGAACTTTTCTGATCGTTCAGATATTTCGCTGACCCTTCAACTTTCACAAGGCCACACAGAAAACTGGCTTTGAGTCCAGCGTCCACTCCGAGTGAAGAGGCCTTCTCAGAGAGGAGCTCAGACGCCACGATCTCACACTGAGTGCTGGGTTTAGGGGTCACTCTCATGTCTTTGTCCAGCTTCTCCTGGTCCCAGAAAGTCAGGCCTGAAAAACAAGAGGTTTATTTGGATGAATAAATATAAAGTGATGATAATAAAGACGAGACACACATTCGACCTGTGTCTGCAGTGTCTGGAAGTGTGCCCAGTGTCACTGAAATGTGCATTGAAGAATCAGAAGAATGAGGAAATCTGATGGAGCAGCACAGTTCAGTCTGAGCTCAGGGAGCACCCAAGAGGCGGTCGGGCAGTGAGGACCTAAAGCACAAGCTGCCAGTGTCACTCTGAAGCTGAGAAATCTGAAATGGAGAGTTACACCTGCAGCATTCTGCCAAAGGAGGCTGTTCAATGAGCCTCACCACAACTTGGAAAGCTCTTCAAATGTTGCTTTGACTTTAATCTTTTTTTTTTTACACTTCCGTCTGTCTGTTGACCTCCTTCAAGATTCAAACCTGATTCAGGCTTTGCTCCTGATCCTGCATCTAACTGCCCTAATACGGGTGCTCTTAAGGCTGTCGGAGTGGCGGGTTTTCCTCTGGGTTATTTTATTATTATTGTGTATTATTACATCACTGTTATACTTATGTTCACACTTGACCTCTGACCCACTGACGACAGGAGCAGAGGAAGAAACACTGCGGCAGAACATGAGGAGAGGGGTGGAAAAAGAAAGAAAGTGAACTGGCCCAGACCCTGCTTCACTGGGACCATGGATAAGAGCAGGATAAGCCCCGCCCCCTCTGTCCGTGACCGCAGACTGTGGCCGAGCGACAGCTGCAGACATATAGTTCTGTGCCCCAGGAAAACACGTCCCACAGAAGCACAGAGCATTTGTGTGAAATCCACCTGCTCGTGTTCTTCAGGGCATCAGAGCTTTCAGAAAGGGCGGATTTTGTACGATTTTTCTGTATTTTTACAATATGAACTTAAATGTATTTTTTTAAATCGTCAAAGTGCCTAAAAATGATCTTTGTCAGAGTTCTCGTCGCTCTGACTCGCTCCAGCAGCTCGCGCTCTGATTGGACAGAACTGTTTCTGATGTCACACGTTGGGCTGCAGAAGTAAAACTTTTTTGGGCTCATGCGCCAATGAGACCATTGAAAACAATACGGCGCCATCTTGGATTCATCTTCAGATTTTATTAGAGTTCTATGAATGGGACATAGGCTGTGTCCCAGTTCAGAAGGCTGCAGCCTCCGGAGGCTGGTTTTAAGGCCGCATACGTCACTTCGCGTAAACCAAGGCCTGTCCCATTTCATTTTATTTCGTGCAGCCTTCAAATGCGGCCTTAAAACCGGCCTCGTTTCCATGGTGATCGGGCCGTGAACGAAGGCTACACCAGAGTATCCTTCGCGGCATCCAATATCCCAGCATGCACCGCGTGCAGTTAAGTTAATTGCGCTACTTCATTCTCGCTTTTCATTCTCGCTTAGTTCATTCAAGGCTACTTCATTCGCATTTCATTCGCGCTTACTTCATTCGCTGCTACTTCATTCGCTGGCTTACTTTCATTCAAGGCTTAGTTCATTCTCGCTTACTTCATTCTCGCTACTTCATTCAAGGCTACTTCATTCGCTCGCTTACTTCATTCGCGCGCTACTATTTATTCGCGCTACTTCATTCAAGGCTTACTTCATTCAAGTGCTACATTTCATTTCAAGATTTATTCAAGGCTTACTTCATTCGCTTACTTTATTCTCGCGCTATTTCATTCAAGGCTTCATTTCGTTATTTATTCACAGGCTTACTTATTCGCTACATTTATTCTCGCTACTTATTCGCTTACTTTATTCTCGCTTATTTATTCAAGGCTACTTTATTTCGCTTACTTCATTCTCGCTACTTCATTCAAGCTACTTCATTCAAGGCTATTTATTCTCGCTATTTCATTCTCACATTTATTCGCGCTTACTTCATTCAAGGCACATTATTCGCTACTTCATTCTCGCTACTTCATTCGCGCTATTTATTCTACATTTTCATTCGCTACTTCATTCGCTTACTTATTCATTTACTTTATTCTCACATTTATTCGCTTACATTATTCTCGCTTATTTATTTCAAGGCTATTTCATTCGCGCCATTTACTTCGCTTACTTTATTCAAGCGCTACTTCACTTCAAGGCATTTACTCATTTCATTCGCTACTACTTCACATTATTATTTCATTCTCGAGTTACTTTATTCTCATTACTTATTTCATTTATTTACAAGGCTTATTCATTCAAGGCTACTTTATTCGCTACATTTATTCGCGCTTACTTCATTCATTAGCATTTACTTCATTTCGAAGTTATTTATTCGCTTACTTCATTCTCGAGTTATTTCATTCTCGAAGAGTTACTTTATTCGCTAAGCATTTATTCACAGCTATTTCATTCGCTGCTGCTATTTCATTCTTCGCGCTTATATTCAAGGCTATCATTTATTCGCGCTTACTCATTCATGCTATTTCATTCTCAAGCGCTACTTCATTCTCGCATTTATTCAAGGCTTACTTCATTCTCGCTTACTCCATTCTCGCTTATTTATTCTCACACTCCATTCTCACGCTTACTTCATTCTCGAGCTATTTCATTCTCGAAGCTACTTCATTCACATTTCATTCGAAGTTACTTCAGTCGCAAGCCATTTCATTCTCGCTACTTCATTCAAGCTACTTCATTTCAAGCTATTTCATTCGCGCTTACTTCACTCAAGGCTACTTCATTCTCGGAAGCTACTTTATTCTCGAACTATTTCATTCTCGAAGCTACTTCACTCGCTACATTTATTCAAGCGCTTACTTCATTCGCTATTTCATTCTCGCTACTTCATTCATGCTTACTTCATTCTCGCTACTTCATTCTCGAAGTTATTTCATTCATACACGCCATTCGCTACTTCATTCTTGAGCTATTTCATTCTCGAGCTACTTCATTCTCGCTCTACTTCATTCTCGCGCTACTTCATTCTCGCGCTACTTCATTCTCGCTCTACTTCATTCTCGCTCTACTTCATTCTCGCTCTACTTCATTCGCGCGCTACGTCATTCGCGCGCTACTTCATTCTTGAGCTATTTCATTCTTGAGCTACTTCATTCTCGCTCTACTTCATTCTCGCGCTACTTCATTCTCGCTTACTTTATTCGCTCTACTTCATTTCGCGCTACTTCATTTCGCCATTTCATTCTCGCTTACTTCATTTCGCTCTATTTCATTCTCGCTTACTTCATTCTCGCTTACGCTATTTCGCGCTTACTTCATTCTTGAGCTATTTCATTCTTGAGCTACTTCATTTCGCTTACTTCATTCTCTCGCTTACATTTCATTCTCGCTTACTTCATTCTCGCTTACTTCATTCTCGCTTACTTCATTTCGCTTACTTATTCTCGCTAGCTTACTTCATTCTCGCTTACTTCATTCTCGCTTACTTCATTCTCGCTTACTTATTTCGCTTACTTCATTCGCTATTCATGCCATTCAAGCATTATTCTCGCTACATTTATCGCTTACTTCATTCTCGCTATTTACTCGCCATTTCACTCTCGCTTACTTCATTTCGCTTTACTTCATTCAAGCGCTATTCATTCGCAAGGCTTACTTCATTCTCGCTCTACTTCATTCTCGCTCTACTTCATTCTCGCGCTACTTCATTCTCGCGCTACTTCATTCTTGAGCTATTTCATTTTCGAGCTACTTCATTCTCGCTCTACTTCATTCTCGCGCCACTTCATTCTCGCGCTGGTTATTGCGGTGGACAGTGGAGCGGGGTTTTCCAAACACCCGGGAGACCACCCGGTCTGATGTCCCACAGCCAGAAGAGGAAGACCAGGACCTCGATCTCAGTGCCCCATAATCAATAATTATAATACATGTTAACTATAATAGTCAACGATTACAATAAATGTTCATAATAATTTTTTAGTATTACCTACATAAATACAGGTTAATATAATAATGGATGAAGCTTGTGTAGAACTTTATGCTCTAGTGGTACTAAATCATATATAAATCAATAAATGTATGTATATAATCGTCATCACAGACAAGAAAGTAATAAAATTATAATTTTATTGGTTTTATGAAGGTATTTCTTTTGAAAAGTTATGTAATTGCCAAATATCTACAGCAGTAAGGAAATTCCGTGATAGGTGAATAAGGAAATACGTGTATAATAGGTTAATATTCAAAAGGAAAGATGAATTACTTACTTCATTTAATCTAAGCAGAACTGGGCGCCTGTAACGGTGTTGCATTGCCTCTTCCTCCAAAATTAAATAAATTATCATCAATAAGTAAGTCAGAAACTCGGGCTCCATCACTTCTCGTGTGTCTAATATTTCTGTACATTTTTATACACCTGTGCCGGTTGCTAGGCGACGACGTGTTAACGTGACATCACAGGCACCTGTTGACGTACGCTCCGTAGGCTGGACCTGTCCCATTTCACCACGGCCATGCGGTCCGCGGAGGTGTGTTCGAAGGCTACAGCCTATGCGGCTTCCGGAGGCTGCAGCCTTCTGAATTGGGACACGGCTATAATCTGGTGTGAGTTACACACACACAAAAATCCTCTGCGACATCAGCACAGTCAAAACACAGACGGACATTTGACAGGACTAGTAACAGGGAGGGGGTGGAGCAGCCACTGGGGGCGCTGGTTCGACCCTCCCACCAGGCCGGGGGGTTTAGGAGGGGCCCGGCTCTCTGCTGCACTCTCAGGGCGGATGAGCCCCAGTGTCGAGCCAAGGCGCACGAAGGGAACACAAGCAGGCGGGTTCATGGAACAAGGAGGCATAGAAACCGACAGGGACAGGCAAGACGACGTGGACGTGACAAGGAGACGGCAAGGATGTAGACAAGGACCGACGGGATGATGAGGAATGAACTGACACTGAACAGGACACGGACAGGGTTCAGTAGTGGGGCTGATAGGGCAATAAGCTGCAGGTGAGCCACACTGCAGCATTAGCTCGACACGCCCCGGTGAGGTGCACGCACAAACAGAAGCCAGAAGGGAGGGAACATGCAAAACACCAAAGCCTCACACAGAGGAGCCCATTTGTCATTTAGTACATGGGTTTTACTAGGAACCAGAGCCCAGGAGAAACCTACACAGGCACAGGGAGAACATGCAAACTCCACACGGAAATGCTCTGTGCCGCCATAGAGTCAAACCTATACATTATTTTACTCATTACTTCACTTTTTGACTCTGTGTTGAATATGAGACGCTTCTAAAAACACCACATTTAACCTGAGCAAACAGACGAGTGCAGAGAAACATGAAGGAACTGACTGTAGTGTGTTCATGTGTTCAGTGATTACAACAAACACCTGATTTTATGATTCTTCACCTAAAAATAAAACTCATTAAACATTCTTTGGAACTAAGGCTACGCTTTAAAGGGATAGTTTGGGTTTTTTGACATGAATCTGTACGTCCCTCAGCAGGACAGTGTAGACATACAGCTGAGCTCATAAGTTTCCGTCCTCTGGCAGAATTGATGATTTCTTGGTCCAGAAGCTGCACATGGGACGACTGGATATTCAACATGATAATGATCCAAACACAGAGTGGAGCTGTCACTGGCTCCAGCAGAATAAAGTGAAGGTTCTGGAGTGTTCGTCTCTTCTGGCCTCAGTATCACTGAGCCTCTGGGCAGATTCAAGCTGCAGTTCAGACAAGAGCCCAAGAATTTACAGGAACTGGAGCCTTTGCCCAGAAGAATGAGCAGCTTTACCATCAGAGAAAAGAACACATCCACAACTATCACAAAAGACTCCAGCTTCACTGCCTGCGTGAAGTCGCCCATCAAACACAAACCCACACAAACACTATGTCCATCGTTTGTGCTTCTTTAGTTTTGGAGAAATTAACGATTCTTTTACAGGTCAAATTTGGGTCAGACCCACAGGAAGCTTCAAAATGCTCTAAAACGCCCAAAATGGAGTCAGTCATTTGTGCTGCAAAAAGTGATTCTGGTTCTTCAGATATTTGCAGTTTTATTTTCGGCCGATGACGTCGTCCAGAACCTCAGAATGTGAAACAGCCTCAAAACAGAAGAAAATGATGTCAAACGTTTGTATTTGGTTTGTGCTGTTTTGTGCTGTGACAGTTTCATTTGTGGGAGTTTATTTCTAAAATTCTTCATTATTATTTCTGTGGTAATTACAGGACGTCATTTCTGCTCAGCTGACGGAGACAAACTCCACAAAACTAGAGAAGAGAAACGACCTGAGGCTGAGGAAAAGTCTGTTTCAGTCTTTAGTCATTTGCTTTTGACTCAGATGTTATAGAATAACACAGACTGGACGACGTCATCGGCCAAAAATAAAACTGCAAATGTCTTAAGAACCATAACCACGCAAACAAAACTTTCTGCAGCACAAACGAAGCACAAATGATGGACATAGGTTTTGTGTCGGTTTGCGTTTGATGGGGCGACTTCACAGAGGTGCTGTGATTGGGTCTTTGTGTAGTTTCTGTTTCTTTCTGATTTAAAAGAGGAAACACAGGTGTTTGATAAGAAACGGCTTCACCCAAGAAGCAACCGACCATGAGTGAAAGAAAAGTTTTGTGTTATTCATATTCTCTGAAAGATGGACAAGAAATCAATCAGATTCTGCCAGGGTCTGTGAACTTATGAGCACAACTGTACAACAGACCAGTTCGACTGAGCAAACTTTGTAACTGACTCACACTTTCTGACCCCTGACCCCCTGTGACCCCCCTGTGAATTCCGCTCTCTTTCCGACGTACCTGGGACCAGAGTGTCAGATCTGCAGTCGTAAAACATGCCCAGGAGGAAGGAGCGACCCAGAGCCGCCATCTCCACAGGTGAGTTCTGGTCTGAAGCCATCTGAGCACAGGGAGAACATGCAGGTGAGTGTTTTCATTCAACCAAAATGACAGATACATGAAACAAAGACTTTTAGAATGAACACACCTCGTTATAATGTGTCAGGTCTGAGCACGAGCGAGCGTCTGGTGCAGAGTGGAGCAGGGTGCAGGGTTTATTTCCTGAAAGAGAAACGCCCTTTGAATCCCAACAATAACTGTGCTTGTTTTCATAGCTGTGAGTTCCAACAAAACTTGATTAATATCAGCAGATGAGACACGACATCGTCATCAAAACTCTCGGGAATTAAAACCAACAACTTTTGTCTCACGCCACATAAAAAAAAACAGCAAAAAACCTGTTTTAGTCCTGGTCTAGTCCTGGTTTAGACCTGGTTTAGTCCTGGTTTAGTCCTGGTTTAGTCCTGGTTTAGTCCTGGTCTAGTCCTGGTTTAGTCCTGGTCTAGTCCTGGTTTTGTCCTGGTTTAGTCCTGGTTTAGACCTGGTTTAGACCTGGTCCAGTCCTGGTTTAGACCTGGTTTAGACCTGGTCCAGTCCTGGTTTAGACCTGGTTTAATCCTGGTTTAGTCCTGGTTTAGTCCTGGTTTACTCCTGGTTTAGACCTGGTTTAGTCCTGGTTTAGAATTGGTTTAGTCCTGGTTTAGACCTGGTTTACACCTGGTTTAGACCTGGTTTAGTCCTGGTTTAGACCTGGTTTAGTCCTGGTTTAGACGTGGTTTAGACCTGGTTTAGACCTGGTTTAGTCCTGGTTTAGACCTGGTTTAGTCCTGGTTTAGACCTGGTTTAGTCCTGGTGTAGACCTGGTTTAGACCTGGTTTAGTCCTGGTTTAGTCCTGGTTTAGTCCTGGTTTAGAATTGGTTTAGTCCTGGTTTAGTCCTGGTTTAGACCTGGTTTAGTCCTGGTTTAGACGTGGTTTAAACCTGGTTAAGTTCTGGTTTAGACCTGGTTTAGTCCTGGTTTAGAATTGGTTTACTCCTGGTTTAGTCCTGGTTTAGACCTGGTTTAGACCTGGTTTAGTCCTGGTTTAGACGTGGTTTAGTCCTGGTTTAGTCCTGGTTTAGTCCTGGTTTAGTCCTGGTTTAGACCTGGTTTAGTCCTGGTTTAGACGTGGTTTAAACCTGGTTAAGTTCTGGTTTAGACCTGGTTTAGTCCTGGTTTAGAATTGGTTTAGTCCTGGTTTAGTCCTGGTTTAGTCCTGGTTTAGACCTGGTTTAGTCCTGGTTTAGACGTGGTTTAAACCTGGTTAAGTTCTGGTTTAGACCTGGTTTAGTCCTGGTTTAGACCTGGTTTAGTCCTGGTTTAGAATTGGTTTAGTCCTGGTTTAGACCTGGTTTACTCCTGGTTTAGACCTGGTTTAGTCCTGGTTTAGTCCTGGTTCAGAATTGGTTTAGTCCTGGTTTAGTCCTGGTTTAGACCTGGTTTACTCTTGGTTTAGACCTGGTTTAGTCCTGGTTTAGAATTGGTTTAGTCCTGGTTTAGTCCTGGTTTAGACCTGGTTTACTCCTGGTTTAGACCTGGTTTAGTCCTGGTTTAGTCCAGGTTCAGAATTGGTTTAGTCCTGGTTTAGTCCTGGTTTAGACCTGGTTTAGTCCTGGTTTAGACCTGGTTTAGACCTGGTTTAGACCTGGTTTAGACCTGGATTAGTCCTGGTTTAGTCCTGGTTTAGTCCTGGTTTAGTCTTGGTTTAGTCCTGGTTTAGACCTGGTTTAGACCTGGTTTAAACCTGGTTAAGTCCTGGTTAAGTCCTGGTTTAGACCTGGTTTAGTCCTGGTTTAGTCCTGGTTTAGACCTGGTTTAGTCCTGGTTAAGACCTGGTTAAGACCTGGTTTAGTCCTGGTTAAGACCTGGTTTAGACCTGGTTTAGTCCTGGTTTAGAATTGGTTTAGTCCTGCTTTAGACCTGGTTTAGACCTGGTTTAGACCTGGATTAGTCCTGGTTTAGTCCTGGTTTAGTCCTGGTTTAGTCCTGGTTTAGTCCTGGTTTAGATCCTGGTTTAGACCTGGTTCAGTCCTGGTTTAGTCCTCCGAAAGAGTCACTTCCTGTACGGCCCCCGTCCACTTCCTGTCCACATGGGCGTCCACTTCCTGTCCTTTGTGAGTTTACGAGTTTGAGTAGTAGTAGTAGTAGCAGTAGTAGTAGTAGTAGTAGTAGTAGTTGTAGTAGTAGTAGTAGTAGTAGCAGTAGTAGTAGTAGTAGTAGTAGTAGTAGTAGTAGTAGCAGTAGCAGTAGTAGTAGTAGTAGTAGTAGTAGTAGTAGTAGTAGTAGTAGTAGTAGTAGTAGTAGTAGTAGTAGTAGCAGTAGTAGTAGTAGTAGTAGTAGTAGTAGTAGTAGTAGTAGTAATTTATTTTTTCGAGCATATGATACTTGTAGTACACAGAATATGTACAATGTCATTCAATTTAAATAAACAAGGTTACACAGAAAAAAACAATGGATATATGGACACAAATACGAATATATACATATATATACATATATATACAAATATATACATATATATACATATATACATATATACATATATACATATATATACATATATATACATATATATACATATATATACAAATATATACATATATATACATATATATACATATATATACATATATATACATATATATACATATATATACATATATATACATATATATACATGCCCGAAAAGGAGTGGGTAGAAGTAAAACTTATTAGATCCCACCCCTTCTCCCAAAATTAGTAATGATCCTTATTTTTGTGTTTATACAGTTTCCCGGTGACAGTGGTCGGCTGCCAAAACTTGAATACTTGTACAGTGTAAAGCAAATTACAATAAGACAGGAAAGAAAAAACAAAACAAAACAAAACAAAAAGAAAACAGTGACCTTAATGTACGTATAGTATGTAAAATACAACATGCTTCATTTGTTATATATATATATATGAGTAGTGTAATATACATAAGTATCAGTGCAAAATGTTTTATTATTATGAGTATCATCATCATCATCATCATCATTTGTATCATTTTGCTCTTATATTTAGCCTCTGGTTATCACCATTTATGTAATTTCTTAAACTGTTACTTTTTATATCTGCATGAAAATTGTGTTTATTGGAAGTATTTGATTGGAAGTATTTGTGCTGATGGTTTTATCTTAGTGTGAATGGTGTGTGTGGTGCATTCAAAGTGTCACAGTGTTTTTGTGAAGCTGCTGCCAGAGAGGAGCTGCCCCCGGACACCAGGACCACCCTTTGCCTTGTGTCTTCTGCTGTGCATTAAAAGAGACAAGATTTTGGAGGTTTGCTGCGAGAAGAGGAACATCTCCCCACAGCAGAGCCTCCATCTGCCCTGAGCTGGTGATACTGAGGACAAACACAGTCATATGTACAGTAAATCTTTTCTCGTTTAGTTATTCGTTTATTACCATCAGCACAGGGACCTCCATCTGTAATCAGTTTAGTCTGTGTTCCTGTGAACAGAATTTAGTTGTCATAAAATAACGATAATAATAATGATGATAATATCAATACCAATATCAATTATCAATAATAATACTATGAATTATCAATAATAATAATAATAATAATAACAATATCAAGAGTAATAATGATACTAATAGCAACAGCAACAATAATTGAACAAATAAATATCAAGCAAGGGAGTTAGAAAATATTATATATTCAACTACAATCACAATCAATTTTCATAATCCAATTATTGTTCAGTTTTGATAAACATAATACACCTTTATAATATTGATTTATATTGTTCTATAGTATAAGATTTATACACCTTTTTAAATCTTTTGATTGAGGTGCACTCTTTTCATTCATCACTCAGGTTATTCCATAAATTTACTCCTGTAATTGAGATGCAAAAGCTTTTTCTACTTGTTCTTGCCTTAGTCTTTTGGAAAATCGCTGCTCCTCTGAGATTCTATGGACTCTCTCTGGGCTTGAACATCTCCTGGACACTTTGTGGGAGCATGTGGTCGTTTGCCTTATACATCACAACAGCTGTATTCAGACTGATCAGGTCATTTAATTTGAATGTATTTAGTTTAATAAAGAGAGGGTTCGTTGGTGCATAATATTTAGCCTGATTCACACTTCTTATTGCTTTCTTTTGAAGTAAAAATATAGGGTTAACGTTTGACTTATAATTGTTCCCCCACGTCTCCACACAATAATTAAGATATGGAAGAACAAGAGAACAATACAATACATAAAGTGAATTCTGGTTTAAAAAGGTTTTTATTTTACACATTATGGCAATAGTTTTAGCTAATTTAGTCCTTAGATTATTTATATGTGGTTTCCAACTTAATTTACTATCAATAATAATCCCCAGAAATTTATTTTCATATACTCTTTCTATTTCTGTATGATTAATTCGGATTTTAATTTGGGTATTTATTTTTCTATTTCCAAAGATGATATAATTTGTTTTATTTAAATTGAGTGAAAGTTTATTGATATCAAACCACTTCTTTAATATTTTGAGCTCATTCTCTACTGTATCCAGGAGCTGATCTAAGTCTCCTCCAGAGCAGGAAACACTGGGATCATCTGCAAACATTATACACTTCAATTTTTTTAATATTTCACAGACATCATTTACATACATAATAAACAATTTAGGTCCCAATACAGAGCCTTGAGGGACTCCATGTGTAGTTCTTCTTATATCTGAATCAACATTATTCATATGTACAAACTGATGTCTGTTGCTAAGATCACTATTTAGCCAATTCCTCTGACACCATATCTGTCCATTTTTCTCAAAAGTCATTCATGGTCAATGGTGTCAAAAGCCTTAAATCAATAAAGACCCCGACTGTATATTGTTTTTTGTCTATTGCTGTTGTGATCTCTTCAACTAGTTCCATGACGGCCATTGAAGTGGACCTGTTTGATCGACACCCACACTGATGGGGGCTCAATAAGTTCTTTTTCTCAATGAAATTGTCAAGTCTGTCTGCAAACAATTTTTCTAAAATTTTTTGAAAATTAAGCAGAGTAGGGAGATGGGTCTGTAATTGGTGAACTGGTTTCGGTCGCCATTTTTAAAAATTGGGATTACCTTAGCAGTTTTCATTTTATCCGGGAAGACGCCTGTACTAAAGGACTGACTGCAGATATGTGTAAAAGCTGTGACTATACAGTTTATAATATCTTTAACCAACCACAGATCTATATTAGAGCTGTCAGGAGACCTCTTGTTTTTAAATTCTCTCACTATTTTTATAATTTCACTTTCGTGTAAACCCTGGATGAGTATAGAATTTGGATTCCGTCTGATAATCTCTTCGTTTAATCCATCAGTATCTTCAGGCTTTGTAATTTTATTTGCTAAAGTGGGCCCCACATTTACAAAGAAGTCATTGAAAGTATTTGTTATTTCCTTTGTTTTCTCTATGGTTATACTGTCCTTTAGGAAGTGGTTTGGATTTTGGGCTCTTTCATTTCCCTTTCTAATTATTTTATTTTGTATTTTCCAGGTTTCTTGGACATTAGATCTATGTTGTTCCAATTGTTTATGATAATAATTCTTCTTATTTGTTCTTATAATATTTGTTAGTTTATTTTTATATGTCTTATATTTGTGTTCAATTTCTTTTGTTCTATGTTTTATATATAGTTTATATAGGTGATGTTTCTTTTTGCATGCATTTTCTATTCCCTTAGTGATCCATGGTTTATCTATTTTTTTATTTTTAATCAGAATTTGTTTTTGTGGACAGTGCTTGTCATAAAGTCTGAGTAATGTTGAGAGAAAGGCGTTATATGCCCTGTCCGGGTCACTGGAGGCATATACCTCCTCCCATAGCTGTTATATGCCCTGTCCGGGTCACTGGAGGCATATACCTCCTCCCATAGCTGTTATATGCCCTGTCCGGGTCACTGGAGGCATATACCTCCTCCCATAGCTGTTATATGCCCTGTCCGGGTCACTGGAGGCATATACCTCCTCCCATAGCTGTTATATGCCCTGTCCGGGTCACTGGAGGCATATACCTCCTCCCATAGCTGTTATATGCCCTGTCCGGGTCACTGAGGCATATACCTCCTCCCATAGCTGTGAACACAGCTCTGCTTTGAAGGCGGCGATAGCCTCAGGTGTTCTGTGTCGCCTCATCGCTACTAAAGCCATTCACACCAGACCCTCCTGGCTCCTCCCCCTGTAGGGTTTTTATTTCCTCTAAACAAATTCATCATGTCAGTACAAAGCATAGTCAGAGAATACATAGTTTACAACATAGTGAAGTATATCATGGCTTTGGTTTACATTTGATCAGATAAGTACAAATTTACGATCTGGGAACAGCACCGCAAGAGGGAAAAGGTCATAAGAGGTCATGCATCTGGTTTCTTCGAGCAGATAGTGCATTCCTCTTTAACAAAGAACCCTCTGCAAACTGAAATCACCTTTTAACCACATGTACATTTTTAATAACTTCGTCATTATAAGCATTTTATTCTAACACGGCTGTAACATGATTATCCATTGTATTTGTAAAAATGTTATCTGTTAATGTAGCTGTGTCGACTGTAATCCTACTCGGTCTAGTAATTAGTGGAAACAGTTTGTTGCTATACATTGTTGTGATGAAATCTGTGGTTTTAGCGTGTAAATGAGGGTTTAATAGATTGATATTAAAGTCACCACATACTATGTGCACCGTATTTATATCACTAAACAAACTGTCTTTTGGTTAAATGTGTCTATGCAGGATCCAGGTGTTCTGTACAAACAACTGACTATTATGTTTGTAGATTTTTTGTCAACTATTTCGATTGTTAGACATTCCATTGTACCATCAATAAGGGCTGACATACTGTTAATGATGTTACATCTTAGATCTGCATCTACATATAAGGCCACTCCCCCTCCTTTTCTAGTGGTCCTATGTAATGTAAATAACTGATGTCCGTCCATTTCCACATTCTGACTCTTCTCTGTATCTAACCAAGTCTCAGACACTGCTATAATAGTACATTTATTGAACTGCTTCAGATATTCTTTAATTTTTGTGTAGTTTTTATGCAAACTCCTGCTATTAAAATGTATTATTGTAAAGTTTTTATCAATATTTGCATTTTTAAATTGCTCATCAGTATAGTATTTACAATTTTCTTTTATATTAATGAAAAAATTGTTATCAGGATCTAAATCATGACCAAATTCATTTGTTTTGTATTCCATGAAGTCATGATTTAAACAAAATCTGTCATAGTTAGAATGCAGTTGACGTCCCTTTTCACTATCAGTATATTCAAATTCATTATCGTCATTATCACTAAGTGCAGACACAAAATCCGCTTCATTAAGAGTCATTTGTTTTGGTTGTAGTCAGTGTTGTTTTCCCTGCATTGGTTTAACAGTGTTTGTTGACAGGTTTAGAGCCAAATTAGTCACTCATTTTTTCAAGTTCTTTTATATTCCTAATACACAGCACCCTTGCATCACTTGGATTACCATTCATTTTAATGGACACTTTGCAGTTGGAAGTCCATGTAGCCTGTACTTTGCCTTGCTTTTTTAAGTGTCTTGCTTTTTTTGCGATTTCTCCATTGATTTTAGTCCGATGTTCATTAACATACACATTTGTTCCTTTTAGGTTCTTTTCCCTGTCTGAGCAAGTCAATTTTATGCTTTCTGTTTACAAATCGTACAATGATTGCGTGGTTGACTTTCTGGCTTTGATTTTGTGTTGGAATGGTATGGCATGCTTCAATAGTTTGTTTGTCAATGGAGATGTTATGTTTTTGTAGAAATGCAATTGCCTGTGATTCTGTTGATTCATCATGTTCAGTATTGTCACTTTGTGGCCTTTCTCTTTTGGCAGCATGAGCATATGATTTTGGTTTGATGACAAGTCCAGATATCACAACATTGTTCATTCGACTGTACTGTTCCAGTTCTGACACCCGTGTTTCCAAAGAGTTGATTTTTTGCTGCTGGTCTTCATTTATAGTTTTTAAGTACTGGATTTCTTTCATTAACCCCATGATTTTTTCCTGTTGTTTTAATACAGTTTCTAAGTTTTTCCCCATAATGTTCAATGAAACTTTTAACTCCTCTATGTCATTATTTACCTCCATTGAGGCCATATTGGATGTAGCTTGCAAGTCTGGTGGTAGTTCCTAGGCCTGGATGTACCTCCTAGGTCTGGTAGTGGCTTCCCTGCCGAGACAAGTCGAGTCGAGACAAAGACGTGTCGCGGGACAAAGCCCATGTGGTCACTTCCCCCGGTTCTTCTGGACGAGTCTTTCCCAAAGACGCAGCAGCAGCAGCAGCAGCAGCAGCAGCAGCACAATGGAGACGAGCCGAGAGCCGAGAGCGTTTAGGGTTTAGGAAGCAAACATAAGAAGAACCACAGAAAAACAACAGATTTGTGCAGAAACAGAAATTCTCTCAGGTGAAACAAGTGGTTCAGTTGTGGATTGAACCAAAAGCTCTGAGTTCAGTTCGTTGCTCGTTGGTGTAAAAGCTTCAGTCAGACTGTAAAACAGAGGAGGTCTCGGCCTGTTTGCTTCTGCACCAAAGGCCAAATTCTGGTGCGGTTCTTCTGGTGTGAACATGAACTCGGGTCCAAACCAGAGGCTGTAGGTCCAAACGAACTAAAGGAAATGCATCATGGGAGAATATACGTGTATCTTCTGCCTGAAATGAGGCTCTGCACCTTCAGCAGCTTCAGCGCAGCAACAGAACGTTCTCCAGACGCAGCCACAGCTCATTTTTGAATCAGATATTTAGGCCAAAATGTCCAAAACAGAGAATGTGGCAGACGGATCAGAGCGACGCTCCAGAGTCCGAACTGTCCCAAATGTGAAAACATGAAAAAAAAAACTGAAAACACGAAGAAAAAATCTGAAAACACAGAGAAAAAATCTGAAAAACACAGAAAAAATCTGAAAAACAGAAAAAATCTGAAAAACAGAAAAAATCTGAAAAACAGAGAAGAAATCTGAAAACACAGAGAAAAAATCAGAAAAGACGAAGAAAAAATCTAAAAACACAAAAAATCTGAAAACACAGAAAAAATGTGAAAACTGTGAAGTTTAAACACCAGCTAAGACATTCAGAGAAGAAAGACAAGAGAGAGTCTTCAGTTTGACTCTTGAGGAGAACGGATGGAGACGTGTCCAGTTACACTCTCCAACCTGCTCTGCACACGCCCCCGTCTCCTCTTTTTATTTACATTAGGGTGGCCCTGGTTACAGTGGGTGTTGCTGCTCTAAAGGAAGGGGGAAAACAGCAGCAACACCAAATATGATTGCGCATTGTACAAATCTGTTTGTTCAGGGTCAGTGTTAAAGAAATATGTCACAAGCAGCAAAATATTCAACAGTTTTATATAAATGCCAGTCTCCTACCTAATTGAGGATTAAATCACCTGAGCCAGTTCTCTTTTACGTGCACACGGGGGAGACGAGACGTGCGCTGCTCTGGGCTCGTCCACGCCAGACTCCCAAAGCCCCGCCTCTCTTGGCACGATCTTTATTGTGTCATCACAATACATCATGTCAGGATACATCATGTGTTAGGTTTAGAATAGATGGTCAAAGCATATCATGCGTTAGGTTTACGTTTCATCAGATAAGCACAGATATATGGTCTGAGGAGTCATTCTGTCCCCTCCAGCAGAGTTCAAAAGTTCAAACAGATATAGTGCTGTCATGCCACACAGATTCTTAACAAAGGCTCTTTCATGCAGAAGGAGCCTGGTTCATATCATTGAGACTGCCTCTTAGCTTTATGTACATTTTTAATAACTTCATCATTATAAGCATTTTATTCTAACAGTCAGACAGCAGGCTGAGTGTGGAGAATACGCTGTGGTTTGAGCGCAGTTCATGTTTTGCCAAACTCAGACCGTCCTTGTCTCACGGGGTCTGATAAGAAAAAATCTGAAAACAGACGAGAGAGGAGGAGGAGGAGAGAGGAGGAGGAGGAGAGGAGGAGGAGGAGGAGGAGAGAAGAGGAGAGAGGAGGAGGAGAGAGGAGAGAGGAGGAGGAAGAGGAGAGAGGAGGAGGAGGAGAGGAGGAAGAGGAGAGAGGAGGAGAGAGGAGGAGGAGGGGAGAGGAGGAGGAGGAGAGAGGAGGAGGAGAGGAGAGAGGAGGAGGAGAGGAGAGAGGAGGAGGAGAGCAGAGGAAAAGAGAGGAGGAGGAGGAGGAAAGAGGAGAGGAGGAGACAGGAGGAGGAGAGAGGAGGAGAGGAGGAAAAGAGAGGAGGAGAGGAGGAAAAGAGAGGAGGAGAGAGGAGGAGAGAGGAGGAGAGGAGAGAGGAGGAGGAGAGCAGAGGAAAAGAGAGGAGGAGGAGGAGGAGGAAAGAGGAGAGGAGGAGACAGGAGGAGGAGAGAGGAGGAGAGGAGGAAAAGAGAGGAGAGAGGAGGAGAGGAGGAAAAGAGAGGAGAGAGGAGGAGAGGAGGAAAAGAGAGGAGGAGGAGGAGGAAGAGGAGCAAGGAGAAAGTCTCAAGTCTCGTCACACACAATAAAATGGACAGAATCCCGTCCATCAAATGGATCACAGTCAGTGGATGATTCACTCCTCCTCCAGGTTCATTCTGGGGCTTTTCTTTCTGCACAGAAACGACTTCCCCTCAGGCCCAGTGTCTTCGTTCAGACACAGACACACGGTAAAAACACATCTCAGGGAGCTCGAGAACTTACTCAGTCTCGAAGTCTTCTTAAATCCGCCGTCCAGGCTCCATTTTCTGTAACTCACTAAAGAACCTCCTCATGTTTTTGTTTCCGAACTCCCAGAACATTTGATCAAAGTTTTCTTCTTCTGTGGAGCTCTGGTTTGGGGCCAACAGTGCAGAGGTGTTGAATTTGAAGTGGACTGGCAGACCCTCCTCTGTTTTAGGACACGGGACTCCAGCAGCTGTGAGGGCCTCAAGAACTGGAGGCGTCTGAACATCTGCGAACGTCACCATAATACTGATGTTCTCAGTCACATCTGCCCCACAACGGGAGAGGATGAAGTTTAACATGTCAGTCAGGTCCGGAGGGAGTTGAGCTAAAGACGACTGGAGCACGACACAGAACGCATGAAAACCTCTGATGTTCAAAATATCATTGAGGCGAGAGATCTGCAGCATGATCTCCATATTTCTGTGCTGCTCTATGAGATGTGGGTTTGTATATAAGCCCCAGGAGAAGGGGTTTATATCTTCTCTGCGCTCTGGAATGTCGATGATGGTGAGTGAGAAGTCGACCTGGAATCCCTCCTGGTGGTTTATTTCGTACACCACTGTTTCAGAAGTCTCATCCTCGTTTATTTTAAAGCGAAACGGGTCGGTCCATCTGACTCCCAGGACGTAGTTGATCATGGCATTGATGAGCGTGGTCTTCCCAGATCCCACATGTCCCAGAAGCATCAGGGTACGATTTTCTTTATGACTTTTTCCCCCAAACACATATTTTCTGAAATGAGCAAATCTCACTTCTTCTGTTTTTAGTTTGTAGATTTCTGGTGTTCCAGACTTGATTTTGACACAGTCTTTTACGATGAGTTCTGCCGCAGTGACTGTTTTGGTGGTGACGGTTACAGTGGAGCTTTCTGAGCTGGTTCCGTCCTCTCCACAGTCACAGAAGATCCTGAGGATGTACTCTGTCTGAGGCTGAAGTCCAGATATCACCTTCTCCTCAGAATGGGACTCCTCTCTCCTCCACTGGAGCCTGTCTCCGGTCTCAGCGTACTCCACGATGTATCTGAGGATCTGGGCGCCTGGTCCCACCTGTGCAGGTCTCCTCCAGCGGGCGTAGATCTTTGAGGAGGTGGAAGTGGCGCTGGGGTTTTCTGGAGGGCTGCAGGGTAAGGTTTTCATGGAGGTGTGAGGAGCAGCAGGACCTACTCCCACCTCAGTGACGGCTCTCACTGTGAAGCTGTACTCGGTGTTTGGGATCAGGCCTGTAACTGTGACCTCTCCAGCTTCAGCCTGGAGCTGCTGCTTCCACTGCTCCTGTCCTTTCTCACAGAACTCCACTCTGTATCCACGGACGTTCTCCACTCCCACTGAGGGAGCTCTGACCTGCAGACTCACGCTGTGCACTGTGGCTCTGCCCACAGTCACTGAGTCTGGTTTAGAAGGGAGCTCAAAGCTCTCACTGGTGAGGAACCCGTCTTCATAAAGATAGACGGTTGTTTCTTTGTGGTTCTCATCAGTCAAACCCACTGCCAGGAACCGAAGAGCCTTTGTGTCCTGCTCTTTGTTGGCGTCTGCAAAGTCATGAAACACATTTGCTTTGTGTCTCATTCGGTTGATCACGTCTTTAGTCCTGTACCAGGGCGTGGGCTCTGCTCCAGACTCGTGGGTTTGAATCCCCTCTAGGTGGTTCTTCAGTTCTTCGAGGTACGACTCTGTCCTCTCCAGAGACGTGAACACAAACACCAGGGCTTTCTCTGGGTCACACACCTTCTTCATGAGGTCATGTTTCGAGGAGACGACTTCTGTGTTTGTCATTAGATTTGTGAGAACTTTTATGGTGTTGGCCTCCTCAGTGACCTCGTCCATCCATTGGTTCAAACGGTGAGAGCTGAACGGACTCTCTGCTGCCCTCTTCAGGACTTCTGCCAGAGCAGCCTCCTCCTCTCCTCCTCCTCTGATCGATGGAAGCTTCGTGGCCAGAGTTCGCTGGAGTCCCAGAAGGAACTCGGAGCACAAAGAGTTAAAGGTTTTGACTTTTTTGGAAAAGTGTGAGAAGTTCTGCCCTGCAGGACTCTTCAGGACATCATTACAGCTCATGTCCAGCTCCCTGAAGTTCTCCAGGACGCTCTCTGCCTCACAGACTAACCTCAGACTGATGTGACGCACCAGTTTAGATGCTTTAGAGTCTAAGGCGCTGAGGGGCAGCAGGTGCACCCTCACAGGGACTGCGTTCTCACCTTTGGGGCCCAGAAGTTTGGGCAGGTCTTGATAAACTTTTACCGCTTCTTCAAATGTCGTTGGACTTTTGTCTAAAAGGAAATCTCCGTGAAAAGTGCAGGAGAACTTGTTCACCTTTTCTCTGTCTCTGTCCTCCATTTTCAGATTCCCTTCTCCATCAATGGAGATCTTTGGGATTTTTTCAATCATCACCTTCAGGTTTCCCTGAATGTCTTGGACACTTTCATCTTCAGATGTTTCCTGGTCGAACACAAAGAAGGCCTGGGCTCCGTAGAGGACGGCTGTTACTACGTCGTGGCCAGACCTTTGTCAATGACCTCGTGGTGCTTTAAGTTGTCTTTGCTGAGCTGGTTCATGGTCAGTGTTTTAAACTCTGTCGTAGTTTTGTACTGCAGAGCCACACGGGCCTGTCTTCTGGAACTTTTCTGATCGTTCAGATATTTCGCTGACCCTTCAACTTTCACAAGGCCACACAGAAAACTGGCTTTGAGTCCAGCGTCCACTCCGAGTGAAGAGGCCTTCTCAGAGAGGAGCTCAGACGCCACGATCTCACACTGAGTGCTGGGTTTAGGGGTCACTCTCATGTCTTTGTCCAGCTTCTCCTGGTCCCAGAAGGTCAGGCCTGAAAAACAAGAGGTTTATTTGGATGAATAAATATAAAGTGATGATAATAAAGACGAGACACATTCGACCTGTGTCTGCAGTGTCTGGAAGTGTGCCCAGTGTCACTGAAATGTGCACTGAAGAATCAGAAGAATGAGGAAATCTGATGGAGCAGCACAGTTCAGTCTGAGCTCAGGGAGCACCCAAGAGGCGGTCGGGCAGTGAGGACCTAAAGCACAAGCTGCCAGTGTCACTCTGAAGCTGAGAAATCTGAAATGGAGAGTTACACCTGCAGCATTCTGCCAAAGGAGGCTGTTCAATGAGCCTCACCGCAATTTGGAAAGCTCTTCAAATGTTGCTTTGACTTTAATCTTTTTTTTTTTTACACTTCCGTCTGTCTGTTGACCTCCTTCAAGATTCAAACCTGATTCAGGCTTTGCTCCTGATCCTGCATCTAACTGCCCTAATACGGGTGCTCTTAAGGCTGTCGGAGTGGCGGGTTTTCCTCTGGGTTATTTTATTATTATTGTGTATTATTACATCACTGTTATACTTATGTTCACACTTGGACCTCTGACCCACTGACGACAGGAGCAGAGGAAGAAACACTGAAACACTTGTGGGCAGTCTAAGGTTCACCTGTGCACTAATCATGGTGTCTGATGAGCATCTTGATGTGGCACCTGTGAGGTGGGATGGATTATCTCAGCAAAGCAAAAGTGCCACTATCACACATTTAGACAGATTTGTGAACAATGTTTGAGAGAAATGGTAATATTGTGTATCTGGAATGAATTTTAGATCTTTGAGTCCATCTCATGACAAATGGGAGCAAAAACAAAAGTGTTGCGTTTATATTTTTGTTGAGTGTACTTGGATATTCAACATGATAATGATCCAAACACAGAGTGGAGCTGTCACTGGCTCCAGCAGAATAAAGTGAAGGTTCTGGAGTGTTCGTCTCTTCTGGCCTCAGTATCACTGAGCCTCTGGGCAGATTCAAGCTGCAGTTCAGACAAGAGCCCAAGAATTTACAGGAACTGGAGCCTTTTGCCCAGAAGAATGAGCAGCTTTACCATCAGAGAAAAGAACACATCCACAACTATCACAAAAGACTCCAGCTTCACTGCCTGCGTGAAGTCGCCCATCAAACACAAACCCACACAAACACTATGTCCATCGTTTGTGCTTCTTTAGTTTTGGAGAAATTAACGATTCTTTTACAGGTCAAATTTGGGTCAGACCCACAGGAAGAAGAAAAATGCTCGAAAACGCCCAAAATGGAGTCAGTCATTTGTGCTGCAAAAAATTTTGTTTGTGTGATTCTGGTTCTTCAGATATTCACAGTTTTATTTTCGGCCGATGACGTCGTCCAGAACCTCAGAATGTGAAACAGCCTCAAAACAGGAAGGAAATGATGTCAAACGTTTGTATTTGGTTTGTGCTGTTTTGTGCTGTGACAGTTTCATTTGTGTGAGTTTATTTCTAAAATTCTTCATTATTATTTCTGTGGTAATTACAGGACGTCATTTCTGCTCAGCTGACGGAGACAAACTCCACAAAACTAGAGAAGAGAAACGGCCTGAGGCTGAGGAAAAGTCTGTTTCAGTCTTTAGTCATTTGCTTTTGACTCAGATTTTATAGAATAACACAGACTGGACGACGTCATCGGCCAAAAATAAAACTGCAAATGTCTTAAGAACCATAACCACGCAAACAAAACTTTCTGCAGCACAAACGAAGCACAAACGATGGACATAGTTTTTGTGTAGGTTTGCGTTTGATGGGGCGACTTCACAGAGGTGCTGTGATTGGGTCTTTTGTGTAGTTTCTGTTTCTTTCTGATTTAAAAAGAGGAAACACAGGTGTTTGATAAGAAACGGCTTCACCCAAGAAGCACCGACCATGAGTGAAAGAAAAGTTTTTGTGTTATTCATATTCTCTGAAAGATGGACAAGAAATCAATCAGATTCTGCCAGGGTCTGTGAACTTATGAGCACAACTGTACAACAGACCAGTTCCACTGAGCAAACTTTGTAACTGACTCACACTTTCTGACCCCTGACCCCCTGTGACCCCCCTGTGAATTCTGCTCTGTTTCCGACGTACCTGGGACCAGAGTGTCAGATCTGCAGTCGTAAAACATGCCCAGGAGGAAGGAGCGACCCAGAGCCGCCATCTCCACAGGTGAGGTCCAGTCTGAAGCCATCTGAGCACAGGGAGAACATGCAGGTGAGTGTTTTCATTCAACCAAAATGACAGATACATGAAACAAAGACTTTTAGACTGAACACACCTCGTTATAACGTGTCAGGTCTGAGCACGAGCGAGCGTCTGGTGCAGAGTGGAGCAGGGTGCAGGGTTTATTTCCTGAAAGAGAAACGCCCTTTGAATCCCAACAATAACTGTGCTTGTTTTCATAGCTGTGAGTTCCAACAAAACTTGATTAATATCAGCAGATGAGACACGACATCGTCATCGAAACTCTCGGGAATTAAAACCAACAACTTTTGTCTCACGCCACATAAAAAAAAACAGCAAAAAACCTGTTTTAGTCCTGGTCTAGTCCTGGTTTAGACCTGGTTTAGTCCTGGTTTAGTCCTGGTTTAGTCCTGGTTTAGTCCTGGTCTAGTCCTGGTTTAGTCCTGGTCTAGTCCTGGTTTTGTCCTGGTTTAGTCCTGGTTTAGACCTGGTTTAGACCTGGTCCAGTCCTGGTTTAGACCTGGTTTAGACCTGGTCCAGTCCTGGTTTAGACCTGGTTTAATCCTGGTTTAGTCCTGGTTTAGTCCTGGTTTACTCCTGGTTTAGACCTGGTTTAGTCCTGGTTTAGAATTGGTTTAGTCCTGGTTTAGACGTGGTTTAGACCTGGTTTAGTCCTGGTTTACTCCTGGTTTAGACCTGGTTTAGTCCTGGTTTAGACGTGGTTTAGACGTGGTTTAGACCTGGTTTAGTCCTGGTTTAGACCTGGTTTAGTCCTGGTTTAGACCTGGTTTAGTCCTGGTGTAGACCTGGTTTAGTCCTGGTTTAGTCCTGGTTTAGTCCTGGTTTAGAATTGGTTTAGTCCTGGTTTAGTCCTGGTTTAGACCTGGTTTAGTCCTGGTTTAGACGTGGTTTAAACCTGGTTAAGTTCTGGTTTAGACCTGGTTTAGTCCTGGTTTAGAATTGGTTTACTCCTGGTTTAGTCCTGGTTTAGACCTGGTTTAGACCTGGTTTAGTCCTGGTTTAGACGTGGTTT
>CM068359.1:1380030-1392530 GCA_034769755.1 Odontamblyopus lacepedii
AACAGCTGTATTCAGACTGATCAGGTCATTTAATTTGAATGTATTTAGTTTAATAAAGAGAGGGTTCGTTGGTGCATAATATTTAGCCTGATTGACAGTTCTTATTGCTTTCTTTTGAAGTAAAAATATAGGGTTAACGTTTGACTTATAATTGTTCCCCCACGTCTCCACACAATAATTAAGATATGGAAGAACAAGAGAACAATACAATACATAAAGTGAATTCTGGTTTAAAAAGGGTTTTATTTTACACATTATGGCAATAGTTTTAGCTAATTTAGTCCTTAGATTATTTATATGTGGTTTCCAACTTAATTTACTATCAATAATAATCCCCAGAAATTTATTTTCATATACTCTTTCTATTTCTGTATGATTAATTCGGATTTTAATTTGGGTATTTATTTTTCTATTTCCAAAGATGATATAATTTGTTTTATTTAAATTGAGTGAAAGTTTATTGATATCAAACCACTTCTTTAATATTTTGAGCTCATTCTCTACTGTATCCAGGAGCTGATCTAAGTCTCCTCCAGAGCAGGAAACACTGGGATCATCTGCAAACATTATACACTTCAATTTTTTTAATATTTCACAGACATCATTTACATACATAATAAACAATTTAGGTCCCAATACAGAGCCTTGAGGGACTCCATGTGTAGTTCTTCTTATATCTGAATCAACATTATTCATATGTACAAACTGATGTCTGTTGCTAAGATCACTATTTAGCCAATTCCTCTGACACCATATCTGTCCATTTTTCTCAAAAGTCATTCATGGTCAATGGTGTCAAAAGCCTTAAATCAATAAAGACCCCGACTGTATATTGTTTTTTGTCTATTGCTGTTGTGATCTCTTCAACTAGTTCCATGACGGCCATTGAAGTGGACCTGTTTGATCGACACCCACACTGATGGGGGCTCAATAAGTTATTTTTCTCAATGAAATTGTCAAGTCTGTCTGCAAACAATTTTTCTAAAATTTTTTGAAAATTAAGTAGAGTAGGGAGATGGGTCTGTAATTGGTGAACTGGTTTCGGTCGCCATTTTTAAAAATTGGGATTACCTTAGCAGTTTTCATTTTATCCGGGAAGACGCCTGTACTAAAGGATTGACTGCAGATATGTGTAAAAGCTGTGACTATACAGTTCATAATATCTTTAACCAACCACAGATCTATATTAGAGCTGTCAGGAGACCTCTTGTTTTTAAATTCTCTCACTATTTTTATAATTTCACTTTCGTGTAAACCCTGGATGAATATAGAATTTGGATTCCGTCTGATAATCTCTTCGTTTAATCCATCAGTATCTTCAGGCTCTGTAATTTTATTTGCTAAAGTGGGCCCCACATTTACAAAGAAGTCATTGAAAGTATTTGTTATTTCATTTCTTTTCTCTATGGTTATACTGTCCTTTAGGAAGTGGTTTGGATATTGGGCTCTTTCATTTCCCTTTCTAATTATTTTATTTAGTATTTTCCAGGTTTCTTGGACATTAGATCTATGTTGTTCCAATTGTTTATGATAATAATTCTTCTTATTTGTTCTTATAATATTTGTTAGTTTATTTTTATATGTCTTATATTTGTGTTCAATTTCTTTTGTTCTATGTTTTATATATAGTTTATATAGGTGATGTTTCTTTTTGCATGCATTTTCTATTCCCTTAGTGATCCATGGTTTATCTATTTTTTTATTTTTAATCAGAATTTGTTTTTGTGGACAGTGCTTGTCATAAAGTCTGAGTAATGTTGAGAGAAAGGCGTTATATGCCCTGTCCGGGTCACTGGAGGCATATACCTCCTCCCATAGCTGTTATATGCCCTATCCGGGTCACTGGAGGCATATACCTCCTCCCATAGCTGTTATATGCCCTGTCCGGGTCACTGGAGGCATATACCTCCTCCCATAGCTGTTATATGCCCTGTCCGGGTCACTGGAGGCATATACCTCCTCCCATAGCTGTTATATGCCCTGTCCGGGTCACTGGAGGCATATACCTCCTCCCATAGCTGTGAACACAGCTCTGCTTTGAAGGCGGCGATAGCCTCAGGTGTTCTGTGTCGCCTCATCGCTACTAAAGCCATTCACACCAGACCCTCCTGGCTCCTCCCCCTGTAGGGTTTTTATTTCCTCTAAACAAATTCATCATGTCAGTACAAAGCATAGTCAGAGAATACATAGTTTACAACATAGTGAAGTATATCATGGGTTTGGTTTACATTTGATCAGATAAGTACAAATTTACGATCTGGGAACAGCACCGCAAGAGGGAAAAGGTCATAAGAGGTCATGCATCTGGTTTCTTCGAGCAGATAGTGCATTCCTCTTTAACAAAGAACCCTCTGCAAACTGAAATCACCTTTTAACCACATGTACATTTTTAATAACTTCGTCATTATAAGCATTTTATTCTAACACGGCTGTAACATGATTATCCATTGTATTTGTAAAAATGTTATCTGTTAATGTAGCTGTGTCGACTGTAATCCTACTCGGTCTAGTAATTAGTGGAAACAGTTTGTTGCTATACATTGTTGTGATGAAATCTGTTGTTTTAGCGTGTAAATGAGGGTTTAATAGATTGATATTAAAGTCACCACATACTATGTGCACCTTATTTATATCACTAAACAAACTGTCTTTTGGTTAAATGTGTCTATGCAGGATCCAGGTGTTCTGTACAAACAACTGACTATTATGTTTGTAGATTTTTTGTCAACTATTTCGATTGTTAGACATTCCATTGTACCATCAATAAGGGCTGACATACTGTTAATGATGTTACATAGATCTGCATCTACATATAAGGCCACTCCCCCTCCTTTTCTAGTGGTCCTATGTAATGTAAATAACTGATGTCCGTCCATTTCCACATTCTGACTCTTCTCTGTATCTAACCAAGTCTCAGACACTGCTATAATAGTACATTTATTGAACTGCTTCAGATATTCTTTAATTTTTGTGTAGTTTTTATGCAAACTCCTGCTATTAAAATGTATTATTGTAAAGTTTTTATCAATATTTGCATTTTTAAATTGCTCATCAGTATAGTATTTACAATTTTCTTTTATATCAATGAGAAAATTGTTATCAGGATCTAAATCATGACCAAATTCATTTGTTTTGTATTCCATGAAGTCATGATTTAAACAAAATCTGTCATAGTTAGAATGCAGTTGACGTCCTTTTCACTATCAGTATATTCAAATTCATTATCGCTATTATCACTAAGTGCAGACACAAAATCCGCTTCATTAAGAGTCATTTGTTTTGGTTGTAGTCAGTGTTGTTTTCCCTGCATTGGTTTAACAGTGTTTGTTGACAGGTTTAGAGCCAAATTAGTCACTCATTTTTTCAAGTTCTTTTATATTCCTAATACACAGCACCCTTGCATCACTTGGATTACCATTCATTTTAATGGACACTTTGCAGTTGGAAGTCCATGTAGCCTGTACTTTGCCTTGCTTTTTTAAGTGTCTTGCTTTTTTGCGATTTCTCCATTGATTTTAGTCAGATGTTCATTAACATACACATTTGTTCCTTTTAGGTTCTTTCCCTGTCTGAGCAAGTCAATTTTATGCTTTCTGTTTACAAATCGTACAATGATTGCGTGGTTGACTTTCTGGCTTTGATTTTGTGTTGGAATGGTATGGCATGCTTCAATAGTTTGTTTGTCAATGGAGATGTTATGTTTTTGTAGAAATGCAATTGCCTGTGATTCTGTTGATTCATCATGTTCAGTATTGTCACTTTGTGGCCTTTCTCTTGGCAGCATGAGCATATGATTTTGGTTTGATGACAAGTCCAGATATCACAACATTGTTCATTCGACTGTACTGTTCCAGTTCTGACACCCGTGTTTCCAAAGAGTTGATTTTTTGCTGCTGGTCTTCATTTATAGTTTTTAAGTACTGGATTTCTTTCATTAGCCCCATGATTTTTTCCTGTTGTTTTAATACAGTTTCTAAGTTTTTCCCCATAATGTTCAATGAAACTTTTAACTCCTCTATGTCATTATTTACCTCCATTGAGGCCATATTGGATGTAGCTTGCAAGTCTGGTGGTAGTTCCTAGGCCTGGATGTACCTCCTAGGTCTGGTAGTGGCTTCCCTGCCGAGACAAGTCGAGTCGAGACAAAGACGTGTCGCGGGACAAAGCCCATGTGGTCACTTCCCCCGGTTCTTCTGGACGAGTCTTTCCCAAAGACGCAGCAGCAGCAGCAGCAGCACAATGGAGACGAGCCGAGAGCCGAGAGCGTTTAGGGTTTAGGAAGCAAACATAAGAAGAACCACAGAAAAACAACAGATTTGTGCAGAAACAGAAATTCTCTCAGGTGAAACAAGTGGTTCAGTTGTGGATTGAACCAAAAGCTCTGAGTTCAGTTCGTTTCCGTTGGTGTAAAAGCTTCAGTCAGACTGTAAAACAGAGGAGGTCTCGGCCTGTTTGCTTCTGCACCAAAGGCCAAATTCTGGTGCGGTTCTTCTGGTGTGAACATGAACTCGGGTCCAAACCAGAGGCTGTAGGTCCAAACGAACTAAAGGAAATGCATCATGGGAGAATATACGTGTATCTTCTGCCTGAAATGAGGCTCTGCACCTTCAGCAGCTTCAGTGCAGCAACAGAACGTTCTCCAGACGCAGCCACAGCTCATTTTTGAATCAGATATTTAGGCCAAAATGTCCAAAACAGAGAATGTGGCAGACGGATCAGAGCGACGCTCCAGAGTCCGAACTGTCCCAAATGTGAAAACATGAAAAAAAAAACTGAAAACACGAAGAAAAAATCTGAAAACACAGAGAAAAAATCTGAAAAACACAGAAAAAATCTGAAAAACAGAAAAAATCTGAAAAACAGAAAAAATCTGAAAAACAGAGAAGAAATCTGAAAACACAGAGAAAAAATCAGAAAAGACGAAGAAAAAATCTAAAAACACAAAAAATCTGAAAACACAGAAAAAATGTGAAAACTGTGAAGTTTAAACACCAGCTAAGACATTCAGAGAAGAAAGACAAGAGAGAGTCTTCAGTTTGACTCTTGAGGAGAACGGATGGAGACGTGTCCAGTTACACTCTCCAACCTGCTCTGCACACGCCCCCGTCTCCTCTTTTTATTTACATTAGGGTGGCCCTGGTTACAGTGGGTGTTGCTGCTCTAAAGGAAGGGGGAAAACAGCAGCAACACCAAATATGATTGTGCATTGTACAAATCTGTTTGTTCAGGGTCAGTGTTAAAGAAATATGTCACAAGCAGCAAAATATTCAACAGTTTTATATAAATGCCAGTCTCCTACCTAATTGAGGATTAAATCACCTGAGCCAGTTCTCTTTTACGTGCACACGGGGGAGACGAGACGTGCGCTGCTCTGGGCTCGTCCACGCCAGACTCCCAAAGCCCCGCCTCTCTTGGCACGATCTTTATTGTGTCATCACAATACATCATGTCAGGATACATCATGTGTTAGGTTTAGAATAGATGGTCAAAGCATATCATGCGTTAGGTTTACGTTTCATCAGATAAGCACAGATATATGGTCTGAGGAGTCATTCTGTCCCCTCCAGCAGAGTTCAAAAGTTCAAACAGATATAGTGCTGTCATGCCACACAGATTCTTAACAAAGGCTCTTTCATGCAGAAGGAGCCTGGTTCATATCATTGAGACTGCCTCTTAGCTTTATGTACATTTTTAATAACTTCATCATTATAAGCATTTTATTCTAACAGTCAGACAGCAGGCTGAGTGTGGAGAATACGCTGTGGTTTGAGCGCAGTTCATGTTTTGCCAAACTCAGACCGTCCTTGTCTCACGGGGTCTGATAAGAAAAAATCTGAAAACAGACGAGAGAGGAGGAGGAGGAGAGAGGAGGAGGAGGAGAGGAGGAGGAGAGAGGAGGAGGAGAGAGGAGAGGAGGAGGAGAGAGGAGGAGGAAGAGGAGAGAGGAGGAGGAGGAGAGGAGGAAGAGGAGAGGAGGAGGAGAGAGGAGGAGGAGAGGAGAGAGGAGGAGGAGAGGAGAGAGGAGGAGGAGAGCGGAGGAAAAGAGAGGAGGAGGAGGAGGAAAGAGGAGAGGAGGAGACAGGAGGAGGAGAGAGGAGGAGAGGAGGAAAAGAGAGGAGGAGAGGAGGAAAAGAGAGGAGGAGAGAGGAGGAGAGAGGAGGAGAGGAGAGAGGAGGAGGAGAGCAGAGGAAAAGAGAGGAGGAGGAGGAGGAGGAAAGAGGAGAGGAGGAGACAGGAGGAGGAGAGAGGAGGAGAGGAGGAAAAGAGAGGAGAGAGGAGGAGAGGAGGAAAAGAGAGGAGAGAGGAGGAGAGGAGGAAAAGAGAGGAGGAGGAGGAGGAAGAGGAGCAAGGAGAAAGTCTCAAGTCTCGTCACACACAATAAAATGGACAGAATCCCGTCCATCAAATGGATCACAGTCAGTGGATGATTCACTCCTCCTCCAGGTTCATTCTGGGGCTTTTCTTTCTGCACAGAAACGACTTCCCCTCAGGCCCAGTGTCTTCGTTCAGACACAGACACACGGTAAAAACACATCTCAGGGAGCTCGAGAACTTACTCAGTCTCGAGTCTCCTTAAATCCTACAGTCAACACATTGTAATCGGTTTATAACACGTCCTCATTTTCTGTAACTCACTAAAGAACCTCCTCATGTTTTTGTTTCCGAACTCCCAGAACATTTGATCAAAGTTTTCTTCTTCTGTGGAGCTCTGGTTTGGGGCCAACAGTGCAGAGGTGTTGAATTTGAAGTGGACTGGCAGACCCTCCTCTGTTTTAGGACACGGGACTCCAGCAGCTGTGAGGGCCTCAAGAACTGGAGGCGTCTGAACATCTGCGAACGTCACCATAATACTGATGTTCTCAGTCACATCTGCCCCACAGGAGAGGATGAAGTTTAACATGTCAGTCAGGTCCGGAGGGAGTTGAGCTAAAGACGACTGGAGCACGAAACAGAACGCATGAAAACCTCTGATGTTCAAAATATCATTGAGGCGAGAGATCTGCAGCATGATCTCCATCCTTCTGTGCTGCTCTATGAGATGTGGGTTTGTATATAAGACCCAGGAGAAGGGGTTTATATCTTCTCTGCGCTCTGGAATGTCGATGATGGTGAGTGAGAAGTCGACCTGGAATCCCTCCTGGTGGTTTATTTCGTACACCACTGTTTCAGAAGTCTCATCCTCGTTTATTTTAAAGCGAAACGGGTCGGTCCATCTGACTCCCAGGACGTAGTTGATCATGGCATTGATGAGCGTGGTCTTCCCAGATCCCACATGTCCCAGAAGCATCAGGGTACGATTTTCTTTATGACTTTTTCCCCCAAACACATATTTTCTGAAATGAGCAAATCTCACTTCTTCTGTTTTTAGTTTGTAGATTTCTAGATGAGTTCTGCCGCAGTGACTGTTTTGGTGGTGACGGTTACAGTGGAGCTTTCTGAGCTGGTTCCGTCCTCTCCACAGTCACAGAAGATCCTGAGGATGTACTCTGTCTGAGGCTGAAGTCCAGATATCACCTTCTCCTCAGAATGGGACTCCTCTCTCCTCCACTGGAGCCTGTCTCCGGTCTCAGCGTACTCCACGATGTATCTGAGGATCTGGGCGCCTGGTCCCACCTGTGCAGGTCTCCTCCAGCGGGCGTAGATCTTTGAGGAGGTGGAAGTGGCGCTGGGGTTTTCTGGAGGGCTGCAGGGTAAGGTTTTCATGGAGGTGTGAGGAGCAGCAGGACCTACTCCCACCTCAGTGACGGCTCTCACTGTGAAGCTGTACTCGGTGTTTGGGATCAGGCCTGTAACTGTGACCTCTCCAGCTTCAGCCTGGAGCTGCTGCTTCCACTGCTCCTGTCCTTTCTCACAGAACTCCACTCTGTATCCACGGACGTTCTCCACTCCCACTGAGGGAGCTCTGACCTGCAGACTCACGCTGTGCACTGTGGCTCTGCCCACAGTCACTGAGTCTGGTTTAGAAGGAGCTCAAAGCTCTCACTGGTGAGGAACCCGTCTTCATAAAGATAGACGGTTGTTTCTTTGTGGTTCTCATCAGTCAAACCCACTGCCAGGAACCGAAGAGCCTTTGTGTCCTGCTCTTTGTTGGCGTCTGCAAAGTCACGAAACACCTTTGCTTTGTCTCTCATTCGGTTGATCACGTCTTTAGTCCTGTACCAGGGCGTGGGCTCTGCTCCAGACTCGTGGGTTTGAATCCCCTCTAGGTGGTTCTTCAGTTCTTCGAGGTACGACTCTGTCCTCTCCAGAGACGTGAACACAAACACCAGGGCTTTCTCTGGGTCACACACCTTCTTCATGAGGTCATGTTTCGAGGAGACGACTTCTACTTTTCTCATTAGATTTGTGAGAACTTTTATGGTGTTGGCCTCCTTCACCACCTCGTCCATCCATTGGTTCAAACGGTGAGAGCTGAACGGACTCTCTGCTGCCCTCTTCAGGACGTCTGCCAGAGCGGCCTCCTCCTCTCCTCCTCCTCTGATCGATGGAAGCTTCGTGGCCAGAGTTCGCTGGAGTCCCAGAAGGAACTCGGAGCACAAAGAGTTAAAGGTTTTGACTTTTTTGGAAAAGTGTGAGAAGTTCTGCCCTGCAGGACTCTTCAGGACATCATTACAGCTCATGTCCAGCTCCCTGAAGTTCTCCAGGACGCTCTCTGCCTCACAGACTAACCTCAGACTGATGTGACGCACCAGTTTAGATGCTTTAGAGTCTAAGGCGATGAGGGGCAGCAGGTGCACCCTCACAGGGACTGCGTTCTCACCTTTGGGGCCCAGAAGTTTGGGCAGGTCTTGATAAACTTTTACCGCTTCTTCAAATGTCGTTGGACTTTTGTCTAAAAGGAAATCTCCGTGAAAAGTGCAGGAGAACTTGTTCACCTTTTCTCTGTCTCTGTCCTCCATTTTCAGATTCCCTTCTCCATCAATGGAGATCTTTGGGATTTTTTCAATCATCACCTTCAGGTTTCCCTGAATGTCTCGGACACTTTCATCTTCAGATGTTTCCTGGTCGAACACAAAGAAGGCCTGGGCTCCGTAGAGGATGGCTGTTACTACGTGCGTGGCCAGACCTTTGTCAATGACCTCGTGGTGCTTTAAGTTGTCTTTGCTGAGCTGGTTCATGGTCAGTGTTTTAAACTCTGTCGTAGTTTTGTACTGCAGAGCCACACGGGCCTGTCTTCTGGAACTTTTCTGATCGTTCAGATATTTCGCTGACCCTTCAACTTTCACAAGGCCACACAGAAAACTGGCTTTGAGTCCAGCGTCCACTCCAAGTGAAGAGGCCTTCTCAGAGAGGAGCTCAGACGCCACGATCTCACACTGAGTGCTGGGTTTAGGGGTCACTCTCATGTCTTTGTCCAGCTTCTCCTGGTCCCAGAAGGTCAGGCCTGAAAAACAAGAGGTTTATTTGGATGAATAAATATAAAGTGATGATAATAAAGACGAGACACATTCGACCTGTGTCTGCAGTGTCTGGAAGTGTGCCCAGTGTCACTGAAATGTGCACTGAAGAATCAGAAGAATGAGGAAATCTGATGGAGCAGCACAGTTCAGTCTGAGCTCAGGGAGCACCCAAGAGGCGGTCGGGCAGTGAGGACCTAAAGCACAAGCTGCCAGTGTCACTCTGAAGCTGAGAAATCTGAAATGGAGAGTTACACCTGCAGCATTCTGCCAAAGGAGGCTGTTCAATGAGCCTCACCACAACTTGGAAAGCTCTTCAAATGTTGCTTTGACTTTAATCTTTTTTTTTTTACACTTCCGTCTCTCTGTTGACCTCCTTCAAGATTCAAACCTGATTCAGGCTTTGCTCCTGATCCTGCATCTAACTGCCCTAATACGGGTGCTCTTAAGGCTGTCGGAGTGGCGGGTTTTCCTCTGGGTTATTTTATTATTATTGTGTATTATTACATCACTGTTATACTTATGTTCACACTTGGACCTCTGACCCACTGACGACAGGAGCAGAGGAAGAAACACTGAAACACTTGTGGGCAGTCTAAGGTTCACCTGTGCACTAATCATGGTGTCTGATGAGCATCTTGATGTGGCACCTGTGAGGTGGGATGGATTATCTCAGCAAAGCAAAAGTGCCACTATCACACATTTAGACAGATTTGTGAACAATGTTTGAGAGAAATGGTAATATTGTGTATCTGGAATGAATTTTAGATCTTTGAGTCCATCTCATGACAAATGGGAGCAAAAACAAAAGTGTTGCGTTTATATTTTTGTTGAGTGTACTTGGATATTCAACATGATAATGATCCAAACACAGAGTGGAGCTGTCACTGGCTCCAGCAGAATAAAGTGAAGGTTCTGGAGTGTTCGTCTCTTCTGGCCTCAGTATCACTGAGCCTCTGGGCAGATTCAAGCTGCAGTTCAGACAAGAGCCCAAGAATTTACAGGAACTGGAGCCTTTTGCCCAGAAGAATGAGCAGCTTTACCATCAGAGAAAAGAACACATCCACAACTATCACAAAAGACTCCAGCTTCACTGCCTGCGTGAAGTCGCCCATCAAACACAAACCCACACAAACACTATGTCCATCGTTTGTGCTTCTTTAGTTTTGGAGAAATTAACGATTCTTTTACAGGTCAAATTTGGGTCAGACCCACAGGAAGCTTCAAAATGCTCGAAAACGCCCAAAATGGAGTCAGTCATTTGTGCTGCAAAAAATTTTGTTTGTGTGATTCTGGTTCTTCAGATATTCACAGTTTTATTTTCGGCCGATGACGTCGTCCAGAACCTCAGAATGTGAAACAGCCTCAAAACAGGAAGAAAATGATGTCAAACGTTTGTATTTGGTTTGTGCTGTTTTGTGCTGTGACAGTTTCATTTGTGTGAGTTTATTTCTAAAATTCTCCATTATTATTTCTGTGGTAATTACAGGACGTCATTTCTGCTCAGCTGATGGAGACAAACTCCACAAAACTAGAGAAGAGAAACGACCTGAGGCTGAGGAAAAGTCTGTTTCAGTCTTTAGTCATTTGCTTTTGACTCAGATGTTATAGAATAACACAGACTGGACGACGTCATCGGCCAAAAATAAAACTGCAAATGTCTTAAGAACCATAACCACGCAAACAAAACTTTCTGCAGCACAAACGAAGCACAAACGATGGACATAGTTTTTGTGTAGGTTTGCGTTTGATGGGGCGACTTCACAGAGGTGCTGTGATTGGGTCTTTTGTGTAGTTTCTGTTTCTTTCTGATTTAAAAAGAGGAAACACAGGTGTTTGATAAGAAACGGCTTCACCCAAGAAGCACCGACCATGAGTGAAAGAAAAGTTTTTGTGTTATTCATATTCTCTGAAAGATGGACAAGAAATCAATCAGATTCTGCCAGGGTCTGTGAACTTATGAGCACAACTGTACAACAGACCAGTTCCACTGAGCAAACTTTGTAACTGACTCACACTTTCTGACCCCTGACCCCCTGTGACCCCCCTGTGAATTCTGCTCTGTTTCCGACGTACCTGGGACCAGAGTGTCAGATCTGCAGTCGTAAAACATGCCCAGGAGGAAGGAGCGACCCAGAGCCGCCATCTCCACAGGTGAGGTCCAGTCTGAAGCCATCTGAGCACAGGGAGAACATGCAGGTGAGTGTTTTCATCCAACCAAAATGACAGATACATGAAACAAAGACTTTTAGAATGAACACACCTCGTTATAATGTGTCAGGTCTGAGCACGAGCGAGCGTCTGGTGCAGAGTGGAGCAGGGTGCAGGGTTTATTTCCTGAAAGAGAAACGCCCTTTGAATCCCAACAATAACTGTGCTTGTTTTCATAGCTGTGAGTTCCAACAAAACTTGATTATTATCAGCAGATGAGACACGACATCGTCATCAAAACTCTCGGGAATGAAAACCAACAACTTTTGTCTCACGCCACATAAAAAAAACCAGCAAAAAACCTGTTTTAGTCCTGGTCTAGTCCTGGTTTAGACCTGGTTTAGTCCTGGTTTAGTCCTGGTTTAGACCTGGTTTAGTCCTGGTCTAGTCCTGGTTTAGACCTGGTTTAGTCCTGGTTTAGTCCTGGTTTAGTCCTGGTTTAGTCCTGGTCTAGTCCTGGTTTAGTCCTGGTCTAGTCCTGGTTTTGTCCTGGTTTAGTCCTGGTTTAGACCTGGTTTAGACCTGGTCCAGTCCTGGTTTAGACCTGGTTTAGACCTGGTCCAGTCCTGGTTTAGACCTGGTTTAATCCTGGTTTAGTCCTGGTTTAGTCCTGGTTTACTCCTGGTTTAGACCTGGTTTAGTCCTGGTTTAGAATTGGTTTAGTCCTGGTTTAGACGTGGTTTAGACCTGGTTTAGTCCTGGTTTACTCCTGGTTTAGACCTGGTTTAGTCCTGGTTTAGACGTGGTTTAGACCTGGTTTAGACCTGGTTTAGTCCTGGTTTAGACCTGGTTTAGTCCTGGTTTAGACCTGGTTTAGTCCTGGTGTAGACCTGGTTTAGACCTGGTTTAGTCCTGGTTTAGTCCTGGTTTAGTCCTGGTTTAGAATTGGTT
>CM068359.1:1397530-1475030 GCA_034769755.1 Odontamblyopus lacepedii
CAGATTGATCAGGTCATTTAATTTGAATGTATTTAGTTTAATAAAGAGAGGGTTCGTTGGTGCATAATATTTAGCCTGATTGACAGTTCTTATTGCTTTCTTTTGAAGTAAAAATATAGGGTTCACGTTTGACTTATAATTGTTCCCCCACGTCTCCACACAATAATTAAGATATGGAAGAACAAGAGAACAATACAATACATAAAGTGAATTCTGGTTTAAAAAGGTTTTTATTTTACACATTATGGCAATAGTTTTAGCTAATTTAGTCCTTAGATTATTTATATGTGGTTTCCAACTTAATTTACTATCAATAATAATCCCCAGAAATTTATTTTCATATACTCTTTCTATTTCTGTATGATTAATTCGGATTTTAATTTGGGTATTTATTTTTCTATTTCCAAAGATGATATAATTTGTTTTATTTAAATTGAGTGAAAGTTTATTGATATCAAACCACTTCTTTAATATTTTGAGCTCATTCTCTACTGTATCCAGGAGCTGATCTAAGTCTCCTCCAGAGCAGGAAACACTGGGATCATCTGCAAACATTATACACTTCAATTTTTTTAATATTTCACAGACATCATTTACATACATAATAAACAATTTAGGTCCCAATACAGAGCCTTGAGGGACTCCATGTGTAGTTCTTCTTATATCTGAATCAACATTATTCATATGTACAAACTGATGTCTGTTGCTAAGATCACTATTTAGCCAATTCCTCTGACACCATATCTGTCCATTTTTCTCAAAAGTCATTCATGGTCAATGGTGTCAAAAGCCTTAAATCAATAAAGACCCCGACTGTATATTGTTTTTTGTCTATTGCTGTTGTGATCTCTTCAACTAGTTCCATGACGGCCATTGAAGTGGACCTGTTTGATCGAAACCCACACTGATGGGGGCTCAATAAGTTATTTTTCTCAATGAAATTGTCAAGTCTGTCTGCAAACAATTTTTCTAAAATGTTTTGAAAATTGCGAGAGTAGGGAGATGGGTCTGTAATTGGTGAACTGGTTTCGGTCGCCATTTTTAAAAATTGGGATTACCTTAGCAGTTTTCATTTTATCCGGGAAGACGCCTGTACTAAAGGATTGACTGCAGATATGTGTAAAAGCTGTGACTATACAGTTTATAATATCTTTAACCAACCACAGATCTATATTAGAGCTGTCAGGAGACCTCTTGTTTTTAAATTCTCTCACTATTTTTATAATTTCACTTTCGTGTAAACCCTGGATGAATATAGAATTTGGATTCCGTCTGATAATCTCTTCGTTTAATCCATCAGTATCTTCAGGCTCTGTAATTTTATTTGCTAAAGTGGGCCCCACATTTACAAAGAAGTCATTGAAAGTATTTGTTCTTTCATTTGTTTTCTCTATGGTTATACTGTCCTTTAGGAAGTGGTTTGGATATTGGGCTCTTTCATTTCCCTTTCTAATTATTTTATTTAGTATTTTCCAGGTTTCTTGGACATTAGATCTATGTTGTTCCAATTGTTTATGATAATAATTCTTCTTATTTGTTCTTATAATATTTGTTAGTTTATTTTTATATGTCTTATATTTGTGTTCAATTTCTTTTGTTCTATGTTTTATATATAGTTTATATAGGTGATGTTTCTTTTTGCATGCATTTTCTATTCCCTTAGTGATCCATGGTTTATCTATTTTTTTATTTTTAATCAGAATTTGTTTTTGTGGACAGTGCTTGTCATAAAGTCTGAGTAATGTTGAGAGAAAGGCGTTATATGCCCTGTCCGGGTCACTGGAGGCATATCCCTCCTCCCATAGCTGTTATATGCCCTGTCCGGGTCACTGGAGGCATATACCTCCTCCCATAGCTGTTATATGCCCTGTCCGGGTCACTGGAGGCATATACCTCCTCCCATAGCTGTTATATGCCCTGTCCGGGTCACTGGAGGCATATACCTCCTCCCATAGCTGTTATATGCCCTGTCCGGGTCACTGGAGGCATATACCTCCTCCCATAGCTGTTATATGCCCTGTCCGGGTCACTGGAGGCATATACCTCCTCCCATAGCTGTTATATGCCCTGTCCGGGTCACTGGAGGCATATACCTCCTCCCATAGCTGTTATATGCCCTGTCCGGGTCACTGGAGGCATATACCTCCTCCCATAGCTGTTATATGCCCTGTCCGGGTCACTGGAGGCATATACCTCCTCCCATAGCTGTTATATGCCCTGTCCGGGTCACTGGAGGCATATACCTCCTCCCATAGCTGTTATATGCCCTGTCCGGGTCACTGGAGGCATATACCTCCTCCCATAGCTGTTATATGCCCTGTCCGGGTCACTGGAGGCATATACCTCCTCCCATAGCTGTGAACACAGCTCTGCTTTGAAGGCGGCGATAGCCTCAGGTGTTCTGTGTCGCCTCATCGCTACTAAAGCCATTCACACCAGACCCTCCTGGCTCCTCCCCCTGTAGGGTTTTTATTTCCTCTAAACAAATTCATCATGTCAGTACAAAGCATAGTCAGAGAATACATAGTTTACAACATAGTGAAGTATATCATGGCTTTGGTTTACATTTGATCAGATAAGTACAAATTTACGATCTGGGAACAGCACCGCAAGAGGGAAAAGGTCATAAGAGGTCATGCATCTGGTTTCTTCGAGCAGATAGTGCATTCCTCTTTAACAAAGAACCCTCTGCAAACTGAAATCACCTTTTAACCACATGTACATTTTTAATAACTTCGTCATTATAAGCATTTTATTCTAACACGGCTGTAACATGATTATCCATTGTATTTGTAAAAATGTTATCTGTTAATGTAGCTGTGTCGACTGTAATCCTACTCGGTCTAGTAATTAGTGGAAACAGTTTGTTGCTATACATTGTTGTGATGAAATCTGTTGTTTTAGCGTGTAAATGAGGGTTTAAGAGATTGATATTAAAGTCACCACATACTATGTGCACCTTATTTATATCACTAAACAAACTGTCTTTTGGTTAAATGTGTCTATGCAGGATCCAGGTGTTCTGTACAAACAACTGACTATTATGTTTGTAGATTTTTTGTCAACTATTTCGATTGTTAGACATTCCATTGTACCATCAATAAGGGCTGACATACTGTTAATGATGTTACATAGATCTGCATCTACATATAAGGCCACTCCCCCTCCTTTTCTAGTGGTCCTATGTAATGTAAAGAACTGATGTCCGTCCATTTCCACATTCTGACTCTTCTCTGTATCTAACCAAGTCTCAGACACTGCTATAATAGTACATTTATTGAACTGCTTCAGATATTCTTTAATTTTTGTGTAGTTTTTATGCAAACTCCTGCTATTAAAATGTATTATTGTAAAGTTTTTATCAATATTTACATTTTTAAATTGCTCATCAGTATAGTATTTACAATTTTCTTTTATATCAATGAAAAAATTGTTATCAGGATCTAAATCATGACCAAATTCATTTGTTTTGTATTCCATGAAGTCATGATTTAAACAAAATCTGTCATAGTTAGAATGCAGTTGACGTCCCTTTTCACTATCAGTATATTCAAATTCATTATCGTCATTATCACTAAGTGCAGACACAAAATCCGCTTCATTAAGAGTCATTTGTTTTGGTTGTAGTCAGTGTTGTTTTCCCTGCATTGGTTTAACAGTGTTTGTTGACAGGTTTAGAGCCAAATTAGTCACTCATTTTTTCAAGTTCTTTTATATTCCTAATACACAGCACCCTTGCATCACTTGGATTACCATTCATTTTAATGGACACTTTGCAGTTGGAAGTCCATGTAGCCTGTACTTTGCCTTGCTTTTTTAAGTGTCTTGCTTTTTTGCGATTTCTCCATTGATTTTAGTCAGATGTTCATTAACATACACATTTGTTCCTTTTAGGTTCTTTCCCTGTCTGAGCAAGTCAATTTTATGCTTTCTGTTTACAAATCGTACAATGATTGCGTGGTTGACTTTCTGGCTTTGATTTTGTGTTGGAATGGTATGGCATGCTTCAATAGTTTGTTTGTCAATGGAGATGTTATGTTTTTGTAGAAATGCAATTGCCTGTGATTCTGTTGATTCATCATGTTCAGTATTGTCACTTTGTGGCCTTTCTCTTTTGGCAGCATGAGCATATGATTTTGGTTTGATGACAAGTCCAGATATCACAACATTGTTCATTCGACTGTACTGTTCCAGTTCTGACACCCGTGTTTCCAAAGAGTTGATTTTTTGCTGCTGGTCTTCATTTATAGTTTTTAAGTACTGGATTTCTTTCATTAGCCCCATGATTTTTTCCTGTTGTTTTAATACAGTTTCTAAGTTTTTCCCCATAATGTTCAATGAAACTTTTAACTCCTCTATGTCATTATTTACCTCCATTGAGGCCATATTGGATGTAGCTTGCAAGTCTGGTGGTAGTTCCTAGGCCTGGATGTACCTCCTAGGTCTGGTAGTGGCTTCCCTGCCGAGACAAGTCGAGTCGAGACAAAGACGCGTCGCGGGACAAAGCCCATGTGGTCACTTCCCCCGGTTCTTCTGGACGAGTCTTTCCCAAAGACGCAGCAGCAGCAGCAGCAGCACAATGGAGACGAGCCGAGAGCCGAGAGCGTTTAGGGTTTAGGAAGCAAACATAAGAAGAACCACAGAAAAACAACAGATTTGTGCAGAAACAGAAATTCTCTCAGGTGAAACAAGTGGTTCAGTTGTGGATTGAACCAAAAGCTCTGAGTTCAGTTCGTTTCCGTTGGTGTAAAAGCTTCAGTCAGACTGTAAAACAGAGGAGGTCTCGGCCTGTTTGCTTCTGCACCAAAGGCCAAATTCTGGTGCGGTTCTTCTGGTGTGAACATGAACTCGGGTCCAAACCAGAGGCTGTAGGTCCAAACGAACTAAAGGAAATGCATCATGGGAGAATATACGTGTATCTTCTGCCTGAAATGAGGCTCTGCACCTTCAGCAGCTTCAGCGCAGCAACAGAACGTTCTCCAGACGCAGCCACAGCTCATTTTTGAATCAGATATTTAGGCCAAAATGTCCAAAATGGAGAATGTGGCAGACGGATCAGAGCGACGCTCCAGAGTCCCAACTGTCCCAAATGTGAAAACATGAAAAAAAAAACTGAAAACACGAAGAAAAAATCTGAAAACACAGAGAAAAAATCTGAAAAACACAGAAAAAATCTGAAAAACAGAAAAAATCTGAAAAACAGAAAAAATCTGAAAAACAGAAAAAATCTGAAAAACAGAGAAGAAATCTGAAAACACAGAGAAAAAATCAGAAAAGACGAAGAAAAAATCTAAAAACACAAAAAATCTGAAAACACAGAAAAAATGTGAAAACTGTGAAGTTTAAACACCAGCTAAGACATTCAGAGAAGAAAGACAAGAGAGATTCTTCAGTTTGACTCTTGAGGAGAACGGATGGAGACGTGTCCAGTTACACTCTCCAACCCGCTCTGCACACGCCCCCGTCTCCTCTTTTTATTTACATTAGGGTGGCCCTGGTTACAGTGGGTGTTGCTGCTCTAAAGGAAGGGGGAAAACAGCAGCAACACCAAATATGATTGTGCATTGTACAAATCTGTTTGTTCAGGGTCAGTGTTAAAGAAATATGTCACAAGCAGCAAAATATTCAACAGTTTTATATAAATGCCAGTCTCCTACCTAATTGAGGATTAAATCACCTGAGCCAGTTCTCTTTTACGTGCACACGGGGGAGACGAGACGTGCGCTGCTCTGGGCTCGTCCACGCCAGACTCCCAAAGCCCCGCCTCTCTTGGCACGATCTTTATTGTGTCATCACAATACATCATGTCAGGATACATCATGTGTTAGGTTTAGAATAGATGGTCAAAGCATATCATGCGTTAGGTTTACGTTTCATCAGATAAGCACAGATATATGGTCTGAGGAGTCATTCTGTCCCCTCCAGCAGAGTTCAAAAGTTCAAACAGATATAGTGCTGTCATGCCACACAGATTCTTAACAAAGGCTCTTTCATGCAGAAGGAGCCTGGTTCATATCATTGAGACTGCCTCTTAGCTTTATGTACATTTTTAATAACTTCATCATTATAAGCATTTTATTCTAACAGTCAGACAGCAGGCTGAGTGTGGAGAATACGCTGTGGTTTGAGCGCAGTTCATGTTTTGCCAAACTCAGACCGTCCTTGTCTCACGGGGTCTGATAAGAAAAAATCTGAAAACAGACGAGAGAGGAGGAGGAGAGAGGAGGAGGAGGAGAGGAGGAGGAGGAGGAGGAGAGAAGAGGAGAGAGGAGGAGGAGAGAGGAGAGAGGAGGAGGATGAGGAGAGAGGAGGAGGAGGTGAGGAGGAAGAGGAGAGAGGAGGAGAGAGGAGGAGGAGGGGAGAGGAGGAGGAGGAGAGAGGAGGAGGAGAGGAGAGAGGAGGAGGAGAGGAGAGAGGAGGAGGAGAGCAGAGGAAAAGAGAGGAGGAGGAGGAGGAAAGAGGAGAGGAGGAGACAGGAGGAGGAGAGAGGAGGAGAGGAGGAAAAGAGAGGAGGAGAGGAGGAAAAGAGAGGAGGAGAGAGGAGGAGAGAGGAGGAGAGGAGAGAGGAGGAGGAGAGCAGAGGAAAAGAGAGGAGGAGGAGGAGGAGGAAAGAGGAGAGGAGGAGACAGGAGGAGGAGAGAGGAGGAGAGGAGGAAAAGAGAGGAGAGAGGAGGAGAGGAGGAAAAGAGAGGAGAGAGGAGGAGAGGAGGAAAAGAGAGAGGAGGAGGCGCAGGAAGAGGAGCAAGGAGAAAGTCTCAAGTCTCGTCACACACAATAAAATGGACAGAATCCCGTCCATCAAATGGATCACAGTCAGTGGATGATTCACTCCTCCTCCAGGTTCATTCTGGGGCTTTTCTTTCTGCACAGAAACGACTTCCCCTCAGGCCCAGTGTCTTCGTTCAGACACAGACACACGGTAAAAACACATCTCAGGGAGCTCGAGAACTTACTCAGTCTCGAGTCTTCTTAAATCCGCCGTCCAGGCTCCATTTTCTGTCACTCACTAAAGAACCTCCTCATGTTTTTGTTTCCGAACTCCCAGAACATTTGATCAAAGTTTTCTTCTTCTGTGGAGCTCTGGTTTGGGGCCAACAGTGCAGAGGTGTTGAATTTGAAGTGGACTGGCAGACCCTCCTCTGTTTTAGGACACCGGACTCCAGCAGCTGTGAGGGCCTCAAGAACTGGAGGCGTCTGAACATCTGCGAACGTCACCAGAATCCTGAAGTTCTCAGTCACATCTGCCTCACAACAGGAGAGGATGAAGTTTAACATGTCAGTCAGGTCCGGAGGGAGTTGAGCTAAAGACGACTGGAGCACGACACAGAACGCATGAAAACCTCTGATGTTCAAAATATCATTGAGGCGAGAGATCTGCAGCATGATCTCCATATTTCTGTGCTGCTCTATGAAATGTGGGTTTTTATATAAGCCCCAGGAGAAGGGGTTTATATCTTCTCTGCGCTCTGGAATGTCGATGATGGTGAGTGAGAAGTCGACCTGGAATCCCTCCTGGTGGTTTATTTCGTACACCACTGTTTCAGAAGTCTCATCCTCGTTTATTTTAAAGCGAAACGGGTCGGTCCATCTGACTCCCAGGACGTAGTTGATCATGGCATTGATGAGCGTGGTCTTCCCAGATCCCATAGGTCCCAGAAGGATCAGGGTACGATTTTCTTTATGACTTTTTCCCCCAAACACATATTTTCTGAAATCAGCAAATCTCACTTCTTCTGTTTTTAGTTTGTAGATTTCTGGTGTTCCAGACTTGATTTTGACACAGTCTTTTACGATGAGTTCTGCCTCAGTGACTGTTTTGGTGGTGACGGTTACAGTGGAGCTTTCTGAGCTGGTTCCGTCCTCTCCACAGTCACAGAAGATCCTGAGGATGTACTCTGTCTGAGGCTGAAGTCCAGATATCACCTTCTCCTCAGAATGGGACTCCTCTCTCCTCCACTGGAGCCTGTCTCCGGTCTCAGCGTACTCCACGATGTATCTGAGGATCTGGGCGCCTGGTCCCACCTGTGCAGGTCTCCTCCAGCGGGCGTAGATCTTTGAGGAGGTGGAAGTGGCGCTGGGGTTTTCTGGAGGGCTGCAGGGTAAGGTTTTCATGGAGGTGTGAGGAGCAGCAGGACCTACTCCCACCTCAGTGACGGCTCTCACTGTGAAGCTGTACTCGGTGTTTGGGATCAGGCCTGTAACTGTGACCTCTCCAGCTTCAGCCTGGAGCTGCTGCTTCCACTGCTCCTGTCCTTTCTCACAGAACTCCACTCTGTATCCACGGACGTTCTCCACTCCCACTGAGGGAGCTCTGACCTGCAGACTCACGCTGTGCACTGAGTCTGGTTTAGAAGGGAGCTCAAAGCTCTCACTGGTGAGGAACCCGTCTTCATAAAGATAGACGGTTGTTTCTTTGTGGTTTTCATCAGTCAAACCCACTGCCAGGAACCGAAGACGCTTTGTGTCCTGGTCTTTGTTGGCGTCTGCAAAGTCACGAAACACCTTTGCTTTGTCTCTCATTCGGTTGATCACGTCTTTAGTCCTGTACCAGGGCGTGGGCTCTGCTCCAGACTCGTGGGTTTGAATCCCCTCTAGGTGGTTCTTCAGTTCTTCGAGGTACGACTCTGTCCTCTCCAGAGACGTGAACACAAACACCAGGGCTTTCTCTGGGTCACACACCTTCTTCATGAGGTCATGTTTCGAGGAGACGACTTCTGTGTTTGTCATTAGATTTGTGAGAACTTTTATGGTGTTGGCCTCCTCAGTGACCTCGTCCATCCATTGGTTCAAACGGTGAGAGCTGAACGGACTCTCTGCTGCCCTCTTCAGGACGTCTGCCAGAGCGGCCTCCTCCTCTCCTCCTCCTCTGATCGATGGAAGCTTCGTGGCCAGAGTTCCCTGGAGTCCCAGAAGGAACTCGGAGCACAAAGAGTTAAAGGTTTTGACTTTTTTGGAAAAGTGTGAGAAGTTCTGCCCTGCAGGACTCTTCAGGACATCATTACAGCTCATGTCCAGCTCCCTGAAGTTCTCCAGGACGCTCTCTGCCTCACAGAGTAACCTCAGACTGATGTGACGCACCAGTTTAGACGCTTTAGAGTCTAAGGCGATGAGGGGCAGCAGGTGCACCGTCACAGGGACTGCGTTCTCACCTTTGGGGCCCAGAAGTTTGGGCAGGTCTTGATAAACTTTTACCGCTTCTTCAAATGTCGTTGGACTTTTGTCTAAAAGGAAATCTCCGTGAAAAGTGCAGGAGAACTTGTTCTCCTTTTGTCTGTCTCTGTCCTCCATTTTCAGATTCCCTTCTCCATCAATGGAGATCTTTGGGATTTTTTCAATCATCACCTTCAGGTTTCCCTGAATGTCTTGGACACTTTCATCTTCAGATGTTTCCTGGTCGAACACAAAGAAGGCCTGGGCTCCGTAGAGGACGGCTGTTACTACGTGCGTGGCCAGACCTTTGTCAATGACCTCGTGGTGCTTTAAGTTGTCTTTGCTGAGCTGGTTCATGGTCAGTGTTTTAAACTCTGTCTTAGTTTTGTACTGCAGAGCAACACGGGCCTGTCTTCTGGAACTTTTCTGATCGTTCAGATATTTCGCTGACCCTTCAACTTTCACAAGGCCACACAGAAAACTGGCTTTGAGTCCAGCGTCCACTCCGAGTGAAGAGGCCTTCTCAGAGAGGAGCTCAGACGCCACGATCTCACACTGAGTGCTGGGTTTAGGGGTCACTCTCATGTCTTTGTCCAGCTTCTCCTGGTCCCAGAAGGTCAGGCCTGAAAAACAAGAGGTTTATTTGGATGAATAAATATAAAGTGATGATAATAAAGACGAGACACATTCGACCTGTGTCTGCAGTGTCTGGAAGTGTGCCCAGTGTCACTGAAATGTGCACTGAAGAATCAGAAGAATGAGGAAATCTGATGGAGCAGCACAGTTCAGTCTGAGCTCAGGGAGCACCCAAGAGGCGGTCGGGCAGTGAGGACCTAAAGCACAAGCTGCCAGTGTCACTCTGAAGCTGAGAAATCTGAAATGGAGAGTTACACCTGCAGCATTCTGCCAAAGGAGGCTGTTCAATGAGCCTCACCGCAACTTGGAAAGCTCTTCAAATGTTGCTTTGACTTTAATCTTTTTTTTTTTACACTTCCGTCTGTCTGTTGACCTCCTTCAAGATTCAAACCTGATTCAGGCTTTGCTCCTGATCCTGCATCTAACTGCCCTAATACGGGTGCTCTTAAGGCTGTCGGAGTGGCGGGTTTTCCTCTGGGTTATTTTATTATTATTGTGTATTATTACATCACTGTTATACTTATGTTCACACTTGGACCTCTGACCCACTGACGACAGGAGCAGAGGAAGAAACACTGCGGCAGAACATGAGGAGAGGGGGTGGAAAAAAAGAAAGAAAGTGAACCGTCCAGACCCTGCTTCACTGGGACCATGGATAAGAGCAGGATAAGCCCCGCCCCCTCTGTCCGTGACCGCAGACTGTGGCCGAGCGACAGCTGCAGACATATAGTTCTGTGCCCCAGGAAAACACGTCCCACAGAAGCACAGAGCATTTGTGTGAAATCCACCTGCTCGTGTTCTTCAGGGCATCAGAGCTTTCAGAAAGGGCGGATTTTGTACGATTTTCCTGTATGTTTACAATATGAATTTAAATGTATTTTCTTAAATCGTCAAAGCGCCTAAAAATGATCTTTGTCAGAGTTCTCCTCGCTCTGACCCGCTCCAGCAGCTCGCGCTCTGATTGGACAGAACTGTTTCTGACGTCACACGTTGGGCTGCAGAAGTAAAACTTTTTTGGGCTTATGCGCCAATGAGACCATTGAAAACAATACGGCGCCATCTTGGATTCATCTTCAGATTTTATTAGAGTTCTATGAATGGGACATAGGCTGTGTCCCAGTTCAGGAGGCTGCAGCCTCCGGAGGCTGGTTTTAAGGCCGCATACGTCACTTCGCATAAACCAAGGCCTGTCCCATTTCATTTTATTTCGTGCAGCCTTCAAATGCGGCCTTAAAACCGGCCTCGTTTCCATGGTGATCAGGCCGTGAACGAAGGCTACACCAGAGCATCCTTCGCGGCCTCCAATATCCCAGCATGCACCGCGTGCTAGTTAATCGCGCGCTACTTCACTCTCGCGCTACTTCATTCGCGCTACTTCATTCCCGCGCTACTTCATTCGCGCTACTTCATTCGCGCGCTACTTCATTCTCGCGCTACTTCATTCTCGCGCTACTTCATTCTCGAACTATTTCATTCTCGAGCTACTTCACTCTCGCGCTACTTCATTCGGGCGCTACTTCATTCGCGCGCTACTTCATTCTCGCGCTACTTCATTCGCGCTACTTCATTCTCGCTACTTCATTCTCGCGCTACTTCATTCGCGCGCTACGTCATTCGCGCGCTACTTCATTCTCGCGCTACTTCATTCTCGCGCTACTTCATTCTCGCGCTACTTCACTCTCGCGCTACTTCACTCTCGCGCTACTTCACTCTCGCGCTACTTCACTCTCGCGCTACTTCACTCTCGCGCTACTTCACTCTCGCGATACTTCACTCTCGCTACGTCATTCGCGCTACTTCACTCTCGCGCTACTTCATTAGCTACTTCATTCGCTACTTCGTTCGCTACTTCATTCAGCTACTTCGTTAGCGCTACTTCACTCTCAGCTACTTCATTCTCGCTACTTCATTCGCGCTACTTCATTCTCGCTACTTCATTGCTACTTCGTCGCTACTTCATTAGCGCTACTTCATTCTCACGCTACTTCATTCTCGTAGCGACTTCATTCGCGCTACTTCATTCAGCGCTACTTCATTCTCGCTACTTCACTCTCGCGCTACTTCACTCTCGCGCTACTTCACTCTCTCCCTACTTCACTCTCGCGCTACTTCACTCTCGCGCTACTTCATTCTCGCGCTACTTCATTCTCGCGCTACTTCATTCGCGCGCTACTTCACTCTCGCTACTTCACTCTCGCTACTTCACTCTCGCTACTTCACTCTCGCGTTACTTCATTCGCTACTTCATTCGCGCGCTACTTCATTCCGCGCTACTTCATTAGCTACTTCGTCATTCGCTACTTCATTTGCGCGCTACTTCATTCTCCGCTACTTCATTCCTTTACTTCATTCGCGCTACTTCGTTAGTGCGCTACTTCGTTAGCGCTACTTCATTCGCGCTACTTCACTCTCGCGCTACTTCATTCGGCTACTTGGCGCTACTTCATTCGCGCGCTACTTCATTCTCGCGCTACTTCATTCGCGCTACTTCATTCGCGCTACTTCATTCTCGCGCTACTTCACTCTCGCGCTACTTCATTCGCGCTCTACTTCATTCTCGCGCTACTTCATTCTCGGGCTACTTCATTCGCGCGCCACTTCATTCTCGCTCCAATTCAGTATCGCTCTACTTCATTCGCGCGCTACTTCACTCTCGCGCTACTTCATTCGCTCTACTTCATTCCCGCGCTACTTCATTCGCGCGCTACTTCATTCTCGCGCTACTTCATTCTCGCGCTACTTCACTCTCGCGCTACTTCATTCTCGCGCTACTTCATTCTCGCGCTACTTCACTCTCGCGCTACTTCATTCCCGCGCTACTTCATTCTCGCTACTTCATTCGCTCCTTCATTCGCGCTACTTCATTCGCGCTACTTCATTCTCGCTACTTCACTCTCGCGCTATTTCATTCGCGCTACTTCACTCTCGCTACTTCACTCTCGGCGCTACTTCATTCTCGCGCTACTTCACTCTCGCGCTACTTCATTCGCGCACTACTTCATTCGCGCTACTTCATTCTCGCGCTACTTCATTCTCGCGCTACTTCACTCTCGCGCTACTTCATTCTCGCGCTACTTCATTCTCGCGCTACTTCACTCTCGCGCTACTTCATTCCCGCGCTACTTCATTCGCGCTACTTCATTCGCGCTACTTCATTCGCGCGCTATCTCATTCGCGCGCTACTTCATTCTCGCGCTACTTCACTCTCGCGCTACTTCATTCGCGCGCTACTTCACTCTCGCGCTACTTCACTCTCGCGCTACTTCACTCTCGCGTTACTTCATTCGCGCTCTACTTCATTCTCGCGCTACTTCATTCTCGCGCTACTTCATTCGCGCGCTACTTCATTCTCGCGCTACTTCATTCTCGCGCTACTTCACTCTCGCGCTACTTCATTCGCGCTCTACTTCATTCTCGCGCTACTTCATTCTCGCGCTACTTCATTCGCGCGCAACTTCATTCTCGCGCAACTTCATTCGCGCGCTACTTCATTCTCGCGCTACTTCACTCTCGCGCTACTTCACTCTCGCGCTACTTCATTCTCGCTCTACTTCATTCTCGCGCTACTTCATTTGCGCGCTACTTCACTCTCGCGCTACTTCATTCGCGCGCTACTTCATTCTCGCGCTACTTCACTCTCGCGCTACTTCACTCTCGCGCTACTTCATTCGCGCGCTACTTCATTCGCGCGCTACTTCATTCTCGCGCTACTTCATTCTCGCGCTACTTCACTCTCGCGCTACTTCATTCGCGCTCTACTTCATTCCCGCGCTACTTCATTCGCGCTACTTCATTCGCGCTACTTCATTCGCGCGCTACTTCACTCTCACGCTACTTCATTCTCGCGCTACTTCATTCGCGCTACTTCATTCTCGCGCTACTTCATTCGCGCTACTTCATTCGCGCGCTACTTCACTCTCACGCTACTTTATTCTCGCGCGACTTCATTCGCGCTACTTCATTCGCGCGCTACTTCATTCTCGCGCTACTTCATTCGCGCTCTACTTCACTCTCGCGCTACTTCACTCTCGCGCTACTTCACTCTCGCTACTTCACTCTCGCGCTACTTCATTCGCGCTCTACTTCATTCTCGCTACTTCATTCTCGCTACTTCATTCTCGCGGTACTTCACTCTGGCTACTTCACTCTCGCTACTTCATTCTCGCGCTACTTCATTCGCGCTACTTCATTCTCGCGCTACTTCATTCGCGCTACTTCATTCGCGCTACTTCATTCGCGCGCTACTTCATTCTCGCGCTACTTCACTCTCGCGCTACTTCATTCGCGCGCTACTTCACTCTCGCGCTACTTCACTCTCGCGCTACTTCATTCTCGCGCTACTTCACTCTCGCGTTACTTCATTCGCGCTACTTCATTCGCGCGCTACTTCATTCAGCTACTTCATTAGCTACTTCATTCGCGCTACTTCATTTCTCGCTACTTCATTCTCGCTACTTCATTCGCTACTTCATTAGCTACTTCATTCGTGCTACTTCATTCGCGCTACTTCATTCTCGCTACTTCACTCTCGCTACTTCATTCGCGCGCTACTTCACTCTCGCGCTACTTCATTCTCGCGCTACTTCATTCCCGCGCTACTTCATTCGCGCGCTACTTCATTCTCGCGCTACTTCATTCTCGCGCTACTTCACTCTCGCGCTACTTCATTCGCGCTACTTCATTCTCGGGCTACTTCATTCTCGCGCTACTTCATTCTCGGGCTACTTCATTCTCGCGCTACTTCATTCTCGCGCTACTTCACTCTCGCGCTACTTCATTCGCTCTACTTCATTCTCGCGCTACTTCATTCTCGGGCTACTTCATTCGCGCGCCACTTCATTCTCGCGCCACTTCATTCGCGCGCTACTTCATTCGCGCGCTACTTCATTCTCGCGCTACTTCATTCTCGCGCTACTTCACTCTCGCGCTACTTCATTCTCGCGCTACTTCATTCTCGCGCTACTTCATTCTCGCGCTACTTCACTCTCGCGCTACTTCAGTCTCGCTCCTTCAATCTCGCGCTACTTCACTCTCGCTACTTCATTCTCGCTACTTCATTCGCGCTACTTCATTCGCGCGCTACTTCATTCGCGCTACTTCATTCGCGCGCTACTTCACTCTCGCGCTACTTCACTCTCGCGCTACTTCATTCTCGCGCTACTTCACTCTCGCGCTACTTCATTCGCGCGCTACTTCATTCTCGCGCTACTTCATTCTCGCGCTACTTCACTCTCGCGCTACTTCATTCTCGCGCTACTTCATTCTCGCGCTACTTCACTCTCGCGCTACTTCATTCTCGCGCTACTTCATTCGCGCTACTTCATTCGCGCGCTACTTCATTCTCGCTACTTCATTCTCGCTCTCGCGCTACTTCATTCTCGCGCTACTTCATTCTCGCGCTACTTCATTCGCGCGCTACTTCATTTCGCTACTTCATTCGCTACTTCATTCTCGCTACTTCATCTCGCTACTTCATTCGCGCTACTTCATTCTCGCGCTACTTCACTCTCGCGCTACTTCACTCTCGCGCTACTTCATTCGCGCGCTACTTCATTCGCGCTACTTCATTCGCGCTACTTCATTCGCGCTACTTCATTCTCGCGCTACTTCATTCTCGCGCTACTTCACTCTCGCGCTACTTCATTCTAGCGCTACTTCATTCTCGCGCTACTTCACTCTCGCGCTACTTCATTCCCGCGCTACTTCATTCGCGCTACTTCATTCGCGCACTACTTCATTCTCGCGCTACTTCACTCTCGAGCTACTTCATTCTCGCTCTACTTCATTCTCGCGCTATTTCATTCGCGCGCTACTTCACTCTCGCGCTACTTCACTCTCGCGCTACTTCACTCTCGCTACTTCACTCTCGCTACTTCACTCTCGCTACTTCATTCGCTACTTCATTCTCGCGCTACTTCATTCCCGCGCTACTTCATTCGCGCTACTTCATTCGCGCTACTTCATTCTCGCGCTACTTCACTCTCGCGCTACTTCATTCGCGCTCTACTTCATTCTCGCGCTACTTCATTCTCGGGCTACTTCATTCGCGCGCCACTTCATTCTCGCGCCACTTCATTCGCGCACTACTTCATTCGCGCGCTACTTCATTCTCGCGCTACTTCATTCTCGCGCTACTTCATTCTCGCGCTACTTCACTCTCGCGCTACTTCATTCTCGCGCTACTTCATTCGCGCGCCACTTCATTCTCGCGCCACTTCATTCCCGCGCTACTTCATTCGCGCTACTTCATTCGCGCTACATCTGTCGCGCTACTTCATTCGCGCTACTTCAATCGCGCGCTACTTCATTCGCGCGCTACTTCATTCGCGCTACTTCATTCTCGCGCTACTTCATTCTCGCGCTACTTCATTCCCGCGCTACTTCATTCGCGCTACTTCATTCGCGCTACTTCATTCGCGCTACTTCATTCGCGCGCTACTTCATTCGCGCGCTACTTCATTCTCGCGCTACTTCACTCTCGCGCTACTTCATTCGCGCTACTTCATTCGCGCGCTACTTCATTCGCGCGCTACTTCACTCTCGCGCTACTTCACTCTCGCGCTACTTCACTCTCGCGCTACTTCACTCTCGCGCTACTTCATTCCCGCGCTACTTCATTCGCGCTACTTCATTCTCGCGCTACTTCATTCTCGCGCTACTTCATTCGCGCTACATAAATCTCGCTACTACATTCGCGCTACATCATTCTCGCGCTACTTCACTCTCGCGCTACTTCATTCTCGCTACTTCATTCGCTACTTCATTCGCTACTTCATTCGCGCTACTTCATTCGCTACTTCGTTCGCGCTACTTCATTCAGCGCTGCGCTACTTCATTCCCGCGCTACTTCACTCTCGCGCTACTTCATTCGTGCGCTACTTCACTCTCGCGCTACTTCACTCTCGCGCTACTTCACTCTCGCGTTACTTCATTCGCGCTCTACTTCATTCTCGCGCTACTTCATTCTCGCGCTACTTCATTCGCGCGCTACTTCATTCTCGCGCTACTTCATTCTCGCGCTACTTCACTCTCGCGCTACTTCATTCGCGCTCTACTTCATTCTCGCGCTACTTCATTCTCGCGCTACTTCATTCGCGCGCCACTTCATTCTCGCGCCACTTCATTCGCGCGCTACTTCATTCTCGCGCTACTTCACTCTCGCGCTACTTCACTCTCGCGCTACTTCATTCTCGCTCTACTTCATTCTCGCGCTACTTCATTCTCGCGCTACTTCATTCTCGCGCTACTTCACTCTCGCGCTACTTCACTCTCGCGCTACTTCACTCTCGCGCTACTTCATTCGCGCTCTACTTCATTCGCGCGCTACTTCATTCGCGCTACTTCATTCGCGCTACTTCATTCGCGCTACTTCATTCGCGCGCTACTTCATTCGCGCTACTTCATTCGCGCTACTTCATTCGCTTTACTTCATTAGCGCTACTTCATTCGCGGCGCTACTTCATTAGCGCTACTTCATTCTCGCTACTTCACTCTCGCTACTTCATTCGGCGCTACTTCACTCTCGCTACTTCACTCTCGCTACTTCATTCTCGCGCTACTTCATTCGCGTTACTTCATTAGCGCTACTTCATTCGCGCTACTTCGTTCGCGCTACTTCATTCTCGCGCTACTTCACTCTCGCTACTTCATTCCCGCTACTTCACTCTCGCTACTTCACTCTCGCTACTTCATTCCCGCGCTACTTCATTCGCGCTACTTCATTCGAGCGCTACTTCATTCTCGCGCTACTTCATTCCTCGCTACTTCATTAGCTACTTCATTCGCCAGCTACTTCATTCTCGCTACTTCACTCTCGCTACTTCATTTGCGCGCTACTTCACTCTCGCGCTACTTCATTCTCGCTACTTCGTCGCGCTACTTCATTCTCGCTACTTCACTCTCTCGATTCTTCATTCGCGCGATAATTCACTCTCTCGCTACTTCACTCTCGCGCTAATTCTTTCGCGCGCTACTTCATTCGCGCTACTTCATTCGCGCGCTACTTCATTCGCGCGCTACTTCATTCTCGCGCTACTTCACTCTCGCGCTACTTCATTCCCGCGCTACTTCACTCTCGCGCTACTTCACTCTCGCGCTACTTCATTCTCGCGCTACTTCATTCGCTCTACTTCATTCGCGCGCCACTTCACTCTCGCGCTACTTCATTCTCGCGCTACTTCACTCTCGCGCTACTTCACTCTCGCGCTACTTCACTCTCGCGCTACTTCATTCTCGCGCTACTTCACTCTCGCGCTACTTCATTCGCGCGCTACTTCATTCTCGCGCTACTTCATTCTCGCGCTACTTCATTCTCGCGCTACTTCACTCTCGCGCTACTTCATTCGCGCGCTACTTCACTCTCGCGCTACTTCACTCTCGCGCTACTTCATTCTCGCGCTACTTCACTCTCGCGCTACTTCATTCCCGCGCTACTTCATTCGCGCTACTTCATTCGCGCTACTTCATTCGCGCGCTACTTCATTCTTGCGCTACTTCACTCTCGCGCTACTTCATTCGCGCGCTACTTCATTCGCGCGCTACTTCACTCTCGCGCTACTTCACTCTCGCGCTACTTCATTCTCGCGCTACTTCACTCTCGCGCTACTTCATTCCCGCGCTACTTCATTCGCGCTACTTCATTCGCGCGCTACTTCATTCTCGCGCTACTTCATTCTCGCGCTACTTCATTCTCGCGCTACTTCACTCTCGCGCTACTTCATTCTCGCGCTACTTCATTCTCGCGCTACTTCACTCTCGCGCTACTTCATTCCCGCGCTACTTCATTCGCGCTACTTCATTCGCGCGCTACTTCATTCGCGCGCTACTTCATTCTCGCGCTACTTCACTCTCGCGCTACTTCATTCGCGCGCTACTTCACTCTCGCGCTACTTCACTCTCGCGCTACTTCACTCTCGCGTTACTTCATTCGCGCTCTACTTCATTCTCGCGCTACTTCATTCTCGCGCTACTTCATTCGCGCGCTACTTCATTCTCGCGCTACTTCACTCTCGCGCTACTTCATTCTCGCGCTACTTCATTCTCGCGCTACTTCACTCTCGCGCTACTTCATTCTCGCTCTACTTCATTCTCGCGCTACTTCATTCGCGCTCTACTTCATTCGCGCTCTACTTCATTCTCGCGCCACTTCACTCTCGCGCTACTTCATTCTCGCGCTACTTCATTCTCGCGCTACTTCATTCTCGCGCTACTTCACTCTCGCGCTACTTCATTCCCGCGCTACTTCATTCGCGCTACTTCATTCGCGCGCTACTTCATTCGCGCGCTACTTCATTCTCGCGCTACTTCACTCTCGCGCTACTTCATTCGCGCGCTACTTCACTCTCGCGCTACTTCACTCTCGCGCTACTTCACTCTCGCGTTACTTCATTCGCGCTCTACTTCATTCGCGCTACTTCATTCGCGCGCTACTTCATTCGCGCGCTACTTCATTCTCGCGCTACTTCATTCTCGCGCTACTTCACTCTCGCGCTACTTCATTCGCGCTCTACTTCATTCTCGCGCTACTTCATTCTCGCGCTACTTCATTCGCGCGCCACTTCATTCTCGCGCCACTTCATTCGCGCACTACTTCATTCTCGCGCTACTTCACTCTCGCGCTACTTCACTCTCGCGCTACTTCATTCTCGCTCTACTTCATTCTCGCGCTACTTCATTCGCGCTCTACTTCATTCGCGCTCTACTTCATTCTCGCGCCACTTCACTCTCGCGCTACTTCATTCTCGCGCTACTTCACTCTCGCGCTACTTCACTCTCGCGCTACTTCACTCTCGCGCTACTTCACTCTCGCGCTACTTCATTCGCGCTCTACTTCATTCGCGCTACTTCATTCGCGCGCTACTTCATTCCCGCGCTACTTCATTCGCGCTACTTCATTCGCGCGCTACTTCATTCGCGCGCTACTTCATTCTCGCGCTACTTCATTCCCGCGCTACTTCATTCGCGCTACTTCATTCGCGCTACTTCATTCTCGCGCTACTTCACTCTCGCGCTACTTCATTCGCGCGCTACTTCACTCTCGCGCTACTTCATTCTCGCGCTACTTCATTCCCGCGCTACTTCATTCGCGCTACTTCATTCGCGCGCTACTTCATTCGCGCGCTACTTCATTCTCGCGCTACTTCACTCTCGCGCTACTTCATTCCCGCGCTACTTCACTCTCGCGCTACTTCACTCTCGCGTTACTTCATTCGCGCTCTACTTCATTCTCGCGCTACTTCATTCTCGCGCTACTTCATTCTCGCGCTACTTCATTCGCGCGCTACTTCATTCGCGCTACTTCATTCTCGCGCTACTTCACTCTCGCGCTACTTCATTCGCGCTCTACTTCATTCTCGCGCTACTTCACTCTCGCGCTACTTCATTCTCGCGCTACTTCACTCTCGCGCTACTTCATTCCCGCGCTACTTCATTCGCGCTACTTCATTCTCGGGCTACTTCATTCTGCGCTACTTCATTCTCGCTACTTCACTCTCGCTCTACTTCATTTGCGCGCTACTTCATTCTCGCGCTACTTCATTCTCGCGCTACTTCACTCTCGCGCTACTTCATTCGCGCTCTACTTCATTCTCGCGCTACTTCATTCTCGCGCTACTTCATTCTCGCGCTACTTCATTCTCGCTATTTCATTCTCGCTACTTCACTCTCGCTACTTCATTCGCGCTCTACTTCATTCTCGCGCTACTTCATTCTCGCGCTACTTCATTCGCGCTCTACTTCATTCTCGCGCTACTTCACTCTCGCGCTACTTCATTCGCGCTCTACTTCATTCTCGCGCCACTTCATTCGCGCGCTACTTCATTCTCGCGCTACTTCACTCTCGCGCTACTTCATTCTCGCTCTACTTCATTCTCGCGCTACTTCATTCGCGCTCTACTTCATTCGCGCTCTACTTCATTCTCGCGCCACTTCACTCTCGCGCTACTTCATTCTCGCGCTACTTCATTCTCGCTCTACTTCATTCTCGCGCTACTTCATTCTCGCTCTACTTCATTCTCGCTACTTCATTCTCGCTCTACTTCATTCTCGCGCTACTTCATTCGCGCTCTACTTCATTCTCGCGCTACTTCACTCTCGCGCTACTTCACTCGCGCGCTACTTCATTCGCGCTCTACTTCATTCGCGCTCTACTTCATTCGCGCGCTACTTCATTCGCGCTCTACTTCATTCTCGCGCTACTTCACTCTCGCGCTACTTCACTCTCGCGCTACTTCATTCTCGCGCTACTTCATTCGCGCTCTACTTCATTCTCGCGCTACTTCATTCGCGCTCTACTTCATTCGCACGCTACTTCATTCGCGCTCTACTTCATTCTCGCGCTACTTCACTCTCGCGCTACTTCACTCTCGCGCTACTTCATTCTCGCGCTACTTCATTCGGGCGCTACTTCATTCGCGCGCTACTTCATTCGCGCGCTACTTCACTCGCGCTACTTCATTTTTTAATTTTTTTTATTTTGCTGTCACCAGGTGTACAAACATATGGCATTGCAATTACATATCACAGGTATAGTGCATTTACATACATTAGACAGCAGAGAAAAAGGGAAGAGGGTATAGGTGTATGTATATGGGTGTATGTGTGTGTGTGTGTGTGGGTGTGTGTGTGTGTGGGTGTGTGTGTGTGTGTGTGTATGTGTGGATGTGGGTGTGTGTGTGTGGATGTGGGTGTGTGTGTGGATGTGGGTGTGTGTGTGTGGATGTGGGTGTGTGTGTGTGGATGTGGGTGTGTGTGTGTGTGTGTGTGTGTGTGTGTGTGTGTGTGTGTGTGTGTGTGTGTGTGGATGTGGGTGTGGGTGTAACATTGTGGGTCGTATGAAGGACAGTTAGATAATTAGAGAAAAGCAGGTTTAAAGGGTGATTGGCAGTCAGAGTAGAACAATAATAATAATAAAAAATAAAATAGAATAAGTAAATAAATAATAACAATAATGACAGTGATAACAATAATAATAATAATAATAATAATAATAATAATAATAATAATAACAATAATAATAATAATAATAATAATAATGATGGAGAAAGTGTATATTGGAAAAGGATGTGGAAGAGGATGTGATGTTGGTGCAGTGGGATATTCTGGCTGTGTTGTGAGTTGTAAGAGAGGTGTGGTGAGGTGGTTTGTGATACTGTGGTGGTGTTGGTAATAACAGTAACAAATAGTTAGTTATTAAGACCCATGCATGGGGTGTGATCCTTGATCCATTTAGTTTATTTTTCGATCTTGCTGTCATACAGTTGAGTTAACCAATAAGTTATTTTTGAATCGCGGAAAAGAATTCCGTCAATGTAAAGTTTGTCAATTGAGAGTTTGGCTCGTTTCATTCGCGCTACTTCATTCGCGCGCTACTTCACTCTCGCGCTACTTCATTCTCGCGCTACTTCACTCTCGCGCTACTTCATTCGCGCTCTACTTCATTCTCGCGCTACTTCACTCTCGCGCTACTTCATTCGCGCTCTACTTCATTCTCGCGCTACTTCACTCTCGCGCTACTTCATTCTCGCGCTACTTCACTCTCGCGCTACTTCATTCGCGCTCTACTTCATTCTCGCGCTACTTCACTCTCGCGCTACTTCATTCTCGCGCTACTTCACTCTCGCGCTACTTCATTCCCGCGCTACTTCATTCTCGCTCTACTTCATTCTCGCGCTACTTCACTCTCGCGCTATTTCATTCGCGCGCTACTTCACTCTCGCGCTACTTCACTCTCGCGCTACGTCATTCGCGCGCTACTTCATTCGCGCGCTACTTCACTCTCGCGCTACTTCACTCTCGCGCTACTTCACTCTCGCGCTACTTCATTCTCGCGCTACTTCACTCTCGCGCTACTTCACTCTCGCGCTACTTCATTCGCGCGCTACTTCATTCTCGCGCTACTTCACTCTCGCGCTACTTCATTCGCGCGCTACTTCATTCTCGCGCTACTTCACTCTCGCGCTACTTCATTCGCGCGCTACTTCATTCTCGCGCTACTTCACTCTCGCGCTACTTCATTCTCGCGCTACTTCATTCTCGCGCTACTTCATTCTCGCGCTACTTCACTCTCGCGCTACTTCATTCGCGCTCTACTTCATTCGCGCGCTACTTCACGCTCGCGCTACTTCACTCTCGCGCTACTTCACTCTCGCGCTACTTCATTCTCGCGCTTTATTTTTCGATCTTGCTGTCATACAGTTGAGTGAGTTTTTGTCCATTTGTTATGATTTTAAAAGTGATTCTTTGTGGAGGGTTGTGACATGTAGTGGTGCATAAAAAAAAAAAAAAGGGTTGTCTGCGGTCTCGAGGTGTGTAGCCTTGTCCGCAGACCCCCCTATTTGTTTTTTGTGGGAATGGAGGTTTGCCCTAAGCTAATGTTGCATTAAAAAAAAGACAGGGGAAGAGGACCAACAGGCCAGAGGTGTGTGGCCTCCAGTCTCTGGTCCCCCTGCCCCGCTTGCCCTATTCTATGGATATATTTTTGAGTGTTTGTTTGACAGCAAGATGGGTTGATGATAATAATAATAATAATAATAATAATAATAATAATAATAATAATAATAATAATAATAATAGTATACAAATTCTAACTATTTGATGTGTTCTTACCACAGAGATATGAGTGTATTTGTGTTATTAGTAGTGGAGTATTATGGAAGCCAGAGAGTGGAGAGTGGAGATATGGTGGGGCTCTGCTCTGAATGTGATGGGTTATATTCTAAGGAGAAGTGGTTCCGCAATGAAGTTTTTCCATGTGTTAATGTGTATTTTTTTTTCGGCTTTTCCAATTAACTAATATGACTTTCTTGGCGATAGTTAGCGACACAAGTAGATGTTTTGTATTGTATTGGTTGAGAGCGGTTGTGGAAGTATCACCAAGAATGCACAGAGAGGGGGACAATGGGATGTGGCAGCCAAATATTATGGAATGTGATTGAGTGATGGTTTGCCAGAATGTACAGACGGGAGTGCAGTGCCAGAATGCGTGTAGATAGTTGTCCCTTTCCCCTTGTGTGCAGTGTGAACATATGTCTGTTGTGAAACCCATTTTTGATATTCCAGTTTATGGAATATTGAGATATTTTCAAAAATGATTCTATTAGTTCTATTGCGTGGTGGAGGGAAGAGGATGGATTCTGTAGAAAAAGGAGGATGTCGTCTGCGTAGAGGCTTATTTTATGTTCGATGTTTTGTGTTTGGATTCCCTTGATATTGCTGTTTTGACGAATTGCTGCTGCAAGTGGCTCTATGAAAATTAAGAATAATAAAGGAGAGAGTGGGCATCCCTGACGGTTTCCTCGGTGTAGTGTGAATCGACGTGATGTTAGACCATTTGTTATGACAGTAGCTGTAGGTGAGGTATAGAGAATCTTTATCCAGTTAGTGAATGACTCCCGAAAGCCAAACCTCTCGAGTGTGGCAAACAGGAAAGTCCAGTCGACCCTATCAAATGCCTTCTCTGCATCCAGGGATGTTATGATGGTTTTTTGTTGTTGTGTTATTGACCAGTGAATTAAATTGAACAGTCTTTGGGTGTTAGTGGATGAATATCTTCCTTTGACAAAACCTGTTTGGTCTGGATGGATGATTGATGGGATTACAGTTTCCAGTCGGTGGGCTAGACCTTTGGCAATGATTTTTGTGTCTACATTGATGAGAGAAATAGGTCGGTAGTTGGCAGGGTGTTTAGGGTCTTTATTAGGTTTTAGTATTAAGGTTATAGTGGCTGAATTCATATGGGGAGGAAGTTTAGAGTTTTTTTCGGAGTCTTGTAGCATACGAATGAATAATGGTGAGAGTACTGGCCAGAAGTGCCTGTAGAACTCAGCAGGGAAGCCGTCAGGACCGGGTGATTTGTTATTGGGCATTGACTTGAGAGCAGAATATAGTTCTGATTCTGTAATTGGAGAGTCTAATCTTGATATTTGATTGGAAGAGAGGGTGGGCAGTTCGATGTTGTTGAGGAAAGAATGAATTTGTTTGGGATTTGGGTCAAGATCTGAAGAGTATAGTTTGCTGTAGAAATGTTCAAATATTTTGTTTATTTCTGTGTGAGATGTTGTGTGCCTCCCTGCTGAGTTCATAATAATGGGAATTGATGTTTTTTCCTTATTTAGTTTAACCTGGTTCTCTAGATATTTACCTGATTTATTACCATGGAGGAAGTTTTCTTGTCTGAGTCTGTGGATGAGGAATTGAGTCCTTTTGTTTGTTATTTCGTTTAGTTTGTATTTTAATTTATTTAATTCCTTTTCTTGGTTCTCAGAAGGGTTGATCATATTTATTTGTTCCAGTTTATTTATTTCTTGTTCTAGATGTTTTTCTGTTTCTTTTTCCTTTTTTGACTTGTGTACAGAGAAGGCAATGATTCGGCCTGTAAGGACTGCCTTTCCTGCCTGCCACAGGAGAGAAGGCGATGAGCCTGGGGAGTCATTCAGATCCATGAAGGATGCCCACTCTCTCCGAAAAAAACTATCAAAGTCTGGATCTGAGAGTAGAGATATGTTGAAGCGCCATCTGGATTTTGGTTTAGGTTGATATGAGTGGTTCCAAGAGATGGAGACAGGTGCATGGCCACTGATGGTTATGGGATGGATTTGTTGTTCTGAGATTTGTGACATAATGGAGTTGCTACTGAGTATGAAGTCAATACGTGAATATGAATGATGAACTGTGGAGTAGTATGTATATTGTTGTTTTGTTGGGTAATTAAGTCGCCAACTATCGCCAAGGCCAAAGTCTTTTATCAGGTGTTTGAGTGTTTCTGTTGATTGCCAAGTCCATGTATTATTATTATTTGATCGGTCTATATTGGGGTCAAGTACAGTATTGAAGTCTCCTGCCAGGATGATTGGACAAGTGGAGAATGTTTGAAGGTGGGAGAAAAGATTTTGGAAGAAAGTTGTATCATCTGTATTAGGGCCATATACATTACCAATTGTGACAGGAATGTTGTTAATGGAAATGTTAATTATTATATAGCGACCCTCTGGATCTGATATGGTTGAGTTGTGTATGAACTGAATATTTCTATGAATTAGTATGCATACTCCTCTTTGCTTACTATTGTAGTGGGCTGAAAATATTTGGTTATATTGTGGTGATTTTATGTTCTCATAAGTTGTGTCTGTGGCATGAGTTTCCTGTAAAAGACATATGTCAGCTTTAAGTTCAGATAGATGGTCTAGTACTTTAAACTTTTTTTTCTGATTACCAATACCGCGAATATTCCATGTGGCTAGTTTGAGTGTTGCTATATTAATTGTAGTTATTATAATAGGGAGAATATTTGTCTAGTCTAGTTGTGTGACTGTGTGTGTGTGTGTGTGTGTGTGTGTGTGTGTGCGTGTGTGCGTGTGTGCGTGTGTGCATGTGTGTGTTTTCAAGTGAGAGTGAGGGGGGAGTACAGAAAAAACGTGTGAGCTTAATGTGAATGGCATTATGCATAAACATTGGTTTTGTCGGATGGGGCATTAAGTGGTTCCACAAGTTTGAATCTCCCCCTGCCGCAGATGAAGGAGGTATGGATAATTAAACAAACAGGTCAATAGAAGGAAATACTATCGCTACTACTACTGCTACTACTACTACTACAACCTCACTATTACCAGCGGTACTATCAATATATTAATAATAATAATAATAATAATAATAATAATTAAAATAATAATAATAATAATAATAATAATAATAATAATAATAATAATAATGACACCAGTAATAGAAGCTATTTTGAAAATTAACTAGTGCTACCAACAATTAAGAATGATTTTAAGGAAAGGTTCATTTTAGTCAATTCTGGAAATAAGCAAAAGAACGACAGAAGAAAGAGAAACATTGTTTAGTCGAGAGCTGCTGACGCTCTGATGACGTCATCGACGTGAGCCGGTGTTTACCTCCGCTGCATGTTCCGCTGCTTGCGCGTGGGTTTCGTCGCTGCCAGTTAACCAATAAGTTATTTTTGAATCGCGGAAAAGAATTCCGTCAATGTAAAGTTTGTCAATTGAGAGTTTGGCTCATTTCATTTGCGCTACTTCATTCTCGCGCTACTTCATTCTCGCGCTACTTCATTCTCGCGCTACTTCACTCTCGCGCTACTTCACTCTCGCGCTACTTCACTCTCGCGCTACTTCACTCTCGCGCTACTTCACTCTCGCGCTACTTCACTCGCGCGCTACTTCATTCTCGCGCTACTTCATTCTCGCGCTACTTCATTCTCGGGCTACTTCACTCTCGCGCTACTTCATTCTCGCGCTACTTCACTCGCGCGCTACTTCACTCTCGCGCTACTTCACTCTCGCGCTACTTCATTCTCGCGCTACTTCATTCTCGGGCTACTTCACTCTCGCGCTACTTCATTCTCGCGCTACTTCACTCTCGCGCTACTTCACTCGCGCGCTACTTCATTCTCGCGCTACTTCATTCTCGCGCTACTTCATTCTCGGGCTACTTCACTCTCGCTACTTCATTCTCGCTACTTCACTCTCGCTACTTCACTCGCGCTACTTCATTCTCGCTGCGCTACTTCATTGTCGCTCTACGTCAATCTCGGGCTACTTCAATATCGCGCTACTTCATTCTCTCGCTACTTCACTAGCGCGCTACTTCACTCTCGCGCTACTTCACTCTCGCGCTACTTCACTCTCGCTACTTCATTCTCGCGCTACTTCATTCTCGCGCTACTTCACTCTCGCTACTTCACTCTCGCTACTTCATTCGCGCTACTTCATTCGCGCTACTTCATTCTCGCGCTACTTCATTCGCGCTACTTCATTCGCGCGCTACTTCATTCTCGCGCTACTTCATTCTCGCGCTACTTCATTCGCGCTACTTCATTCGCGCTACTTCATTCGCGCGCTACTTCATTCGCGCTACTTCATTCGCGCTACTTCATTCGCGCGCTACTTCATTCTCGCGCTACTTCATTCGCGCTACTTCATTCGCGCGCTACTTCATTCTCGCGCTACTTCATTCGCGCTACTTCATTCTCGCGCTACTTCATTCTCGCGCTACTTCATTCTCGCGCTACTTCATTCTCGCGCTACTTCACTCTCGCGCTACTTCACTCTCGCGCTACTTCACTCTCGCGCTACTTCACTCTCGCGCTACTTCACTCTCGCGCTACTTCACTCTCGCTCTACTTCATTCTCGAGCTACTTCATTCGCGCTACTTCATTCTCGCGCTACTTCACTCTCGCGCTACTTCACTCTCGCGCTACTTCACTCTCGCGCTACTTCATTCTCGCGCTACTTCATTCTCGCGCTACTTCATTCTCGCTCTACTTCATTCTCGCGCTACTTCATTCTCGCGCTACTTCATTCTCGCGCCACTTCATTCTCGCGCCACTTCATTCTCGCGCCACTTCATTCTCGCGCTACTTCATTCTCGCGCCACTTCATTCTCGCGCTGGTTATTGCGGTGGACAGTGGAGCGGGGTTTTCCAAACACCCGGGAGACCACCCGGTCTGATGTCCCACAGCCAGAAGAGGAAGACCAGGACCTCGAACTCAGTGCCCCATAATCAATAATTATAATACATGTTAACTATAATAGTCAACGATTATAATAAATGTTCATAATAATTTTTTAGTACTACCTACATAAATACAGGTTAATATAATAATGGATGAAGCTTGTGTAGAACTTTATCCTCTGCTGGTACTAAATCATATATAAATCAATAAATGTATGTATATAATCGTCATCACAGACAAGAAAGTAATACAATTATAATTTTATTGGTTTTATGAAGGTATTTCTTTTGAAAAGTTATGTAATTGCCAACTATCTACAGCTGTAAGGAAATTCCGTGATAGGTGAATAAGGAAATACGTGTATAATAGGTTAATATTCAAAAGGAAAGATGAATTACTTACTTCATTTAATCTAAGCAGAACTGGGCGCCTGTAACGGTGTTGCATTGCCTCTTCCTCCAAAATTAAATAAATTATCATCAATAAGTAAGTCAGAAACTTGGGCTCCATCACTTCTCATGGCTAATATTTCTGCGCAACCTGTGCCTGTGTCTAATATTTCTGTACATTTTTATACACCTGTGCCGGTTGCTAGGCGACGACGTGTTAACGTGACATCACAGGCACCTGTTGACGTACACTCCGTAGGCTGGACCTGTCCCATTTCACCACGGCCATGCGGTCCGCGGAGGTGTGTTCGAAGGCTACAGCCTATGCGGCTTCCGGAGGCTGCAGCCTTCTGAATTGGGACACGGCTATAGTCTGGTGTGAGTTACACACACACAAAAATCCTCTGCGACATCAGCACAGTCAAAACACAGACGGACATTTGACAGGACTAGTAACAGGGAGGGGGTGGAGCAGCCACTGGGGGCGCTGGTTCGACCCTCCCACCAGGCCGGGGGGTTTAGGAGGGGCCCGGCTCTCTCTGCTGCACTCTCAGGGCGGATGAGCCCTTAGTGTCGAGCGGCGGCGCACGAAGGGAACACAAGCAGGCGGGTTCATGGAACAAGGAGGCATAGAAACCGGGACAGGGACAGGCAAGACGACGTGGACGTGACAAGGAGACGACAAGGATGTAGACAAGGACCGACGGGATGATGAGGACTGACACTGAACAGGACACGGACAGGGTTCAGTAGTGGGGCTGATAGGGCAATAAGCTGCAGGTGAGCCACACTGCAGCATTAGCTCGACACGCCCCGGTGAGGTGCACGCACAAACAGAAGCCAGAAGGGAGGGAACATGCAAAACACCAAAGCCTCACACAGAGGAGCCCATTTGTCATTTAGTACATGGGTTTTACTGGGAACCAGAGCCCAGGGAGAAACCTACACAGGCACAGGGAGAACATGCAAACTCCACACGGAAATGCTCTGTGCCGCCATAGAGTCAAACCTATACATTATTTTACTCGTCACTTCACTTTTTGACTCTGTGTTGAATATGAGACGTTTCTAAAAACACCACATTTAACCTGAGCAAACAGACGAGTGCAGAGAAACATGAAGGAACTGACTGTAGTGTGTTCATGTGTTCAGTGATTACAACAAACACCTGATTTTATGATTCTTCACCTAAAAATAAAACTCATTAAACATTCTTTGGAACTAAGGCTACGCTTTAAAGGGATAGTTTGGGTTTTTTGACATGAATCTGTACGTCCCCCTCAGCAGGACAGTGTAGACATACAGCTGAGCTCATAAGTTTCCGTCCTCTGGCAGAATTGATGATTTCTTGGTCCAGAAGCTGCACATGGGACGTACTTGGATATTCAACATGATAATGATCCAAACACAGAGTGGAGCTGTCACTGGCTCCAGCAGAATAAAGTGAAGGTTCTGGAGTGTTCGTCTCTTCTGGCCTCAGTATCACTGAGCCTCTGGGCAGATTCAAGCTGCAGTTCAGACAAGAGCCCAAGAATTTACAGGAACTGGAGCCTTTTGCCCAGAAGAATGAGCAGCTTTACCATCAGAGAAAAGAACACATCCACAACTATCACAAAAGACTCCAGCTTCACTGCCTGCGTGAAGTCGCCCATCAAACACAAACCCACACAAACACTATGTCCATCGTTTGTGCTTCTTTAGTTTTGGAGAAATTAACGATTCTTTTACAGGTCAAATTTGGGTCAGACCCACAGGAAGCTTCAAAATGCTCGAAAACGCCCAAAATGGAGTCAGTCATTTGTGCTGCAAAAAATTTTGTTTGTGTGATTCTGGTTCTTCAGATATTCACAGTTTTATTTTGGTCGATGACGTCGTCCAGAACCTCAGAATGTGAAACAGCCTCAAAACAGAAGAAAATGATGTCAAACGTTTGTATTTGGTTTGTGCTGTTTTGTGCTGTGACAGTTTCATTTGTGTGAGTTTATTTCTAAAATTCTTCATTATTATTTCTGTGGTAATTACAGGACGTCATTTCTGCTCAGCTGACGGAGACAAACTCCACAAAACTAGAGAAGAGAAACGACCTGAGGCTGAGGAAAAGTCTGTTTCAGTCTTTAGTCATTTGCTTTTGACTCAGATGTTATAGAATAACACAGACTGGACGACGTCATCGGCCAAAAATAAAACTGCAAATGTCTTAAGAACCATAACCACGCAAACAAAACTTTCTGCAGCACAAACGAAGCACAAACGATGGACATAGTTTTTGTGTAGGTTTGCGTTTGATGGGGCGACTTCACAGAGGTGCTGTGATTGGGTCTTTTGTGTAGTTTCTGTTTCTTTCTGATTTAAAAAGAGGAAACACAGGTGTTTGATAAGAAACGGCTTCACCCAAGAAGCACCGACCATGAGTGAAAGAAAAGTTTTTGTGTTATTCATATTCTCTGAAAGATGGACAAGAAATCAATCAGATTCTGCCAGGGTCTGTGAACTTATGAGCACAACTGTACAACAGACCAGTTCGACTGAGCAAACTTTGTAACTGACTCACACTTTGACCCCTGACCCCCTGTGACCCCCCTGTGAATTCCGCTCTCTTTCCGACGTACCTGGGACCAGAGTGTCAGATCTGCAGTCGTAAAACATGCCCAGGAGGAAGGAGCGACCCAGAGCCGCCATCTCCACAGGTGAGTTCCAGTCTGAAGCCATCTGAGCACAGGGAGAACATGCAGGTGAGTGTTTTCATTCAACCAAAATGACAGATACATGAAACAAAGACTTTTAGAATGAACACACCTCGTTATAATGTGTCAGGTCTGAGCACGAGCGAGCGTCTGGTGCAGAGTGGAGCAGGGTGCAGGGTTTATTTCCTGAAAGAGAAACGCCCTTTGAATCCCAACAATAACTGTGCTTGTTTTCATAGCTGTGAGTTTCGGCGAAACTTGATTAATATCAGCAGATGAGACACGACATCATCATCGAAACTCTCAGCAATGAAAACCAACAACTTTTGTCTCACGCCACATAAAAGAAAACAGCAGAAAAACAGTGAGAGACGTTTGTTTTCTACTTAATCTGTGCAAATCAAACCTTTTCAAAACCTCTGGACCCTCCTGATCCGACATTCTTGTCTTTGGTCAGTGGGTCAGAGGTTTCCCATCGGCTTTGAGCCCAACATATATATTATATATTTACATTATATCCATATATTTCTCAGTCAGAATGGGATTTAAATGAGCGACAAAGGCTCCGCCCACACTCACATTTTCTATAGTGCTCGTATCGGTTTGTCAAAGCCTGAACTCGTCAGATCTCAGAAGCTCGGAGGCCGGGCCTGGACAGGACGAGGATGGAGACACTGGGATCACCAGGTGCCACAGGGGGGCGCCAGAGGCAAAAACTGTCGCTGTGTGTAGCATATGTGGTGCAAATGCTCGGAAAAGTAGGTTGTCAATGTTACTATTGTTATTTGTTACTATTTGGGTCAGATCAGAAGAACCAAAGAACGACTCTGGGAGGTGCATGCAGTAATAATACAACAAAACAAATTAATTTAATGTGCAGCTGGTGCCATATTTTAACCTGATGCCTCCCACCTAGTTCTGTCTGTGCACAACAGTGACACAAACCCACGTCACAGCTTATTAAAGAAAACCTCAGACCCACAGGTTTGTGTGATGCATCATTTTAAAGCTCAGACCTTCTAGTTTCTGTAGATCTGCAGATGAAGACTGTGAGTGCAGCTCACTTACAGCACACACATTTAAACAGGTCTAAAAACTGATTTTTTTTTGCCTCTGAAAAAAAATTAAAAAAATTAAAGGCTCTAACTTGGGCAAACTTCATCCTGGGCATGTGTGGCTCACTACACTCACTGCTGAAGCTGTGGAACAACTGTGTAAAATGTCAGACTCTGGGCCTCAGGGTTTGGTGCTGTGACCCTTTGTGTAAAAATATCTCAATTCGGCACAAGTGTCGAAATATGGACCAGATGTTCCAAACTGTGTATAATAAAAAAATCTCCTGAGCTTTAGGCAGGTTTTCTTCCGATAAAAAACTAAAACAGGACAAAAATGTGTCTCCAGAGCCTCTGGAGCCTCCTCCAGTGTCTGTGGTCAGAGGAGGTCAGAGCCTCTGGCGCCTCCTCCAGTGTCTGTGGTCAGAGGAGGTCAGAGCCTCTGGAGCCTCCTCCAGTGTCTGTGGTCAGAGGAGGTCAGAGCCTCTGGAGCCTCCTCCAGTGTCTGTAGTCAGAGGAGGTCAGAGCCTCTGGAGCCTCCTCCAGTGTCTGTGGTCAGAGGAGGTCAGAGCCTCTGGAGCCTCCTCCAGTGTCTGTAATGCAGTATTTTAAGCTCAGTCCATTGTAAAGATTTTTTCCCCCACCACAATAAAGAAAAGAAAAGGCTGCACGGCAGCAATGTCCAGTTCACAGTTCGCAGTGAAAGAGATGATTAATGTCCATCAGTTAAATTCAGGACGTTTTGAACTGTTCATAAGCGCTTTAACTATTTTGCGAACGTGATTTGTGTGGTGGAAGAGTGAGGGGAGCGACTGGCTACGATGAGCCCTACCAGACCCAGGGACAGTACTGTTGAGCTGTGTTGTTGAAGATGAGGTTCTGGTTCTTGCCATCGTGGTTTTTACCCAACTGGGCACAGCTGACCTGTATTTAACAAACAGGACCGTGTAGTAACATTCAACCATAATAAAAGTTGTAGCTAGCTAGCAATACTTTTCAGGTAATACTCTTTTTGGCTAAAGTGCATTGGCAAACAAAACAAAAGGTTCTCAATAATAAATCACCATAGTGGGACAATATGGCTGTTAACCCTATAATGCCCAATGCATCAAATTTGATACAAGCATTTCTGAGACCTACTGCATCACCTTATGGTAAAAACATCTCTCAAAACCCTCTTGTATCCAATCTGATACTTGTCTTCTGCCCCCTGGTGGATCCCTTTATCACTACAACAATTCTAACACAGGACAAGGGACAATCCAAGATGGCTGTATTCAGATCCTTCCCAACTCACTGGATTATGGTCAAGAAAATTGCGATTTTTACGATTTTCCAATGACAGTTTCTTTGAAATTTTTTGTAATATTCTAACATGAACAGTTAATCTGTTGAAGCAAATTATAATTACATATTTTTGGCATTTTAGTATGTAGTAAAATCATGTATAGAATTTGTGTTCAAATTTGATACTACAGATAAAAAGTGGAATTTGGTAGTAAATCCTTCCATTGTCATGATCTCTTTTCTTGGTGCAATATGCATTATATTGATGATTGTGTATCATAAGAATGTTTTTACACAAATTACAGATTGAAAATGTTGTATTTACAACAAATAACTGCACTTGAAAATTGATAAACCTATATTTTTTACTTTAGATCAGAGGTTTTCAACTGGTGAGGTGTGCCTCCCCTGGGGGGCGCCATAGAGCCACTGGGAGGTGCGACACATTCAAAAAAATAACTGTCCACATCTGTACACATCTGTAGCAGTAATGATATCATCAATTGTGCGTGTATGTATTCGCTGTAAAGTGCAACACGCGTAGGAAATATGATCCTGATTATGTAACGTTCGGTTTCCCCGGTCGGTTTCACCTCTGCATCATGGAACCAGCAGGAGCAGCTCTGGGTCAGACAGGCTCAGAGGAGCTGGAGCAGGGAGTGGTTCAGCGCCTCGGCCTCAAAATCACTTTCCCCAGGATGAACCAGTGCAGAGGACAGACCCGCTCAGACCCACTGCACTGGTCCTGCTCGGCCCGTCTGGAACCAGCACATGGACAATGGTGTCTGGCCTGTCTGACCAACGCGGAGGACGGCACAAAACCAAGGACCGGAGCCACAATCCAGGTCCAAGGAACAGAGGTGGAGCTTAATCTAAGGCCCAGACGTGTGGATCTCAGCATCAGGTGTCAGGATGGGATTTTGGGGAAGGGGGAGGCTCGGCTGATGTTACCTCCTCTAAGGGGAGGCTCACAGTTACCCAAGTTGAAACCCCTGGTTTAGATAAACAGAGGCTGACTTGATAACAGTGATGATAAGATTAGCACAGAAGGAGGAGGTCAACAGTATTGATTGTATTAAATCCAATCAATTCAAATACTGTACTGTAGTGTTTTGCTGTATCTCCAGAACTGCATGTAATGCCCAGTGTATCATTTATGATACAAATGAAAAAACATATGCAAATCATTTTTTGTAATTTTGTAATTTGTTGTAGTCTTTGCGCCCCTGGTGGCCAACAGTGAAAAATTCACCATGTCCGTAATATGTTTTTTTCCTCGTAGTCATACATAGAATTTAATTCCCAAATTTGGTACAAATCCGATAATGTTGGTGTTTCATTGCACTAGGGGGCGCTATAGTTTTATAGTGTTTTATATTCAGGCCGAGATCAGCATCAGTGACTCAAATTTCAGCACGATCGGACTAAGTCTGTGCCAACGGAGCAAATCTGCACACTGAATCTTGTCTAAATTTGATTGAACTTTGCAATTTTGCTGCACGTAAACGTGACCGTGTTAAAAAAAATGGAGGAAACGTTTGAAGCCGCACTTCTCTAGATGATGTAGGTGATTTTCAGCTCTTCTCTAGATGATGTAGGTGATTTTCAGCTCTTCTCTAGATGATGTAGGTGATTTTCAGCACTTCTCTAGATGATGTAGGTGATTTTCAGCTCTTCTCTAGATGATGTAGGTGATTTTCAGCACTTCTCTAGATGATGTGGGTGATTTTCAGCTCTTCTCTAGATGATGTAGGTGATTTTCAGCACTTCTCTAGATGATGTAGGTGATTTTCAGCTCTTCTCGAGATGATGTAGGTGATTTTCAGCTCTTCTCTAGATAATGTAGGTGATTTTCAGCTCTTCTCTAGATGATGTAGGTGATTTTCAGCTCTTCTCTAGATAATGTAGGTGATTTTCAGCTCTTCTCTAGATGATGTAGGTGATTTTCAGCTCTTCTCTAGATGATGTAGGTGATTTTCAGCTCTTCTCGAGATGATGTGGGTGATTTTCAGCTCTTCTCTAGATGACGTAGGTGATTTTCAGCTCTTCTCGAGATGATGTGGGTGATTTTCAGCTCTTCTCTAGATGATGTAGGTGATTTTCAGCACTTCTCTAGATGACGTAGGTGATTTTCAGCACTTCTCTAGATGATGTAGGTGATTTTCAGCTCTTCTCGAGATGATGTAGGTGATTTTCAGCTCTTCTCTAGATGATGTAGGTGATTTTCAGCTCTTCTCTAGATAATGTAGGTGATTTTCAGCTCTTCTCTAGATGATGTAGGTGATTTTCAGCTCTTCTCTAGATAATGTAGGTGATTTTCAGCTCTTTTCTAGATGATGTAGGTGATTTTCAGCTCTTCTCGAGATGATGTGGGTGATTTTCAGCTCTTCTCTAGATGACGTAGGTGATTTTCAGCTCTTCTCGAGATGATGTGGGTGATTTTCAGCTCTTCTCTAGATGATGTAGGTGATTTTCAGCTCTTCTCTAGATGATGTGGGTGATTTTCAGCTCTTCTCTAGATGATGTGGGTGATTTTCAGCTCTTCTCTAGATGATGTGGGTGATTTTCAGCACTTCTCTAGATGATGTAGGTGATTTTCAGCACTTCTCTAGATGACGTAGGTGATTTTCAGCACTTCTCTAGATGATGTAGGTGATTTTCAGCTCTTCTCGAGATGATGTAGGTGATTTTCAGCTCTTCTCTAGATGATGTAGGTGATTTTCAGCTCTTCTCTAGATAATGTAGGTGATTTTCAGCTCTTCTCTAGATGATGTAGGTGATTTTCAGCTCTTCTCTAGATAATGTAGGTGATTTTCAGCTCTTCTCTAGATGATGTAGGTGATTTTCAGCTCTTCTCGAGATGATGTGGGTGATTTTCAGCTCTTCTCTAGATGACGTAGGTGATTTTCAGCTCTTCTCGAGATGATGTGGGTGATTTTCAGCTCTTCTCTAGATGATGTAGGTGATTTTCAGCTCTTCTCTAGATGATGTGGGTGATTTTCAGCTCTTCTCTAGATGATGTGGGTGATTTTCAGCTCTTCTCTAGATGATGTGGGTGATTTTCAGCACTTCTCTAGATGATGTGGGTGATTTTCAGCTCTTCTCTAGATGATGTGGGTGATTTTCAGCTCTTCTCTAGATGATGTGGGTGATTTTCAGCTCTTCTCTAGATGATGTGGGTGATTTTCAGCTCTTCTCTAGATGATGTCGGTGATTTTCAGCTCTTCTCTAGATGATGTGGGTGATTTTCAGCTCTTCTCTAGATGATGTGGGTGATTTTCAGCTCTTCTCTAGATGATGTCGGTGATTTTCAGCTCTTCTCTAGATGATGTGGGTGATTTTCAGCACTTCTCTAGATGATGTCGGTGATTTTCAGCTCTTCTCTAGATGATGTCGGTGATTTTCAGCTCTTCTCTAGATGATGTGGGTGATTTTCAGCTCTTCTCTAGATGATGTGGGTGATTTTCAGCTCTTCTCTAGATGATGTCGGTGATTTTCAGCTCTTCTCTAGATGATGTGGGTGATTTTCAGCTCTTCTCTAGATGATGTGGGTGATTTTCAGCTCTTCTCTAGATGATGTCGGTGATTTTCAGCTCTTCTCTAGATGATGTAGGTGATTTTCAGCTCTTCTCTAGATGATGTAGGTGATTTTCAGCTCTTCTCTAGATGATGTGGGTGATTTTCAGCTCTTCTCTAGATGATGTCGGTGATTTTCAGCTCTTCTCTAGATGATGTGGGTGATTTTCAGCTCTTCTCTAGATGATGTGGGTGATTTTCAGCTCTTCTCTAGATGATGTCGGTGATTTTCAGCTCTTCTCTAGATGATGTAGGTGATTTTCAGCTCTTCTCTAGATGATGTGGGTGATTTTCAGCTCTTCTCTAGATGATGTGGGTGATTTTCAGCTCTTCTCTAGATGATGTCGGTGATTTTCAGCTCTTCTCTAGATGATGTCGGTGATTTTCAGCTCTTCTCTAGAGTTCAATCAAATTTAGACAATATTCAGTGTGCAGATTTGCTCCGTTGGCTCAGACTTAGTCCGATCGATCTGAAATTTGAGTCACTGATGCTGATCTCGGCCTGAATATAAAACACTATAAAACATATGGAAAATTACACTATAGCGCCCCCTAGTGTAATGAAACGCCAACATTATCGGATTTGTACCAAATTTGGGAATTAAGTTCTATGCATGACAATGAGCAAAAAAACATATTACGGACATGGTGAATTTTTCACTGTTGGCCACCAGGGGCACAAAGACAAAAATCATGCATTAAAGGTGCAGTATGTAATTTTTCTGATGGAGGATGTTTTGGTCTGGGAAATTTGAATCACTAATGACCTGAATATAACACACTGTAAAGCAGATGAAAAGTGTGGTTCAGGTTTACGGTTATTATGGTTAGTGTGGGGAGCAGCGTTTGAGGGGCACGGTGTGTGCGGGGCACGGTGTGTGTGGGGCACAGTGTTTGCGGGGCACGGTGTGTGTGGGGCACGGTGTTTGCGGGGCACGGTGTTTGCGGGGCACGGTGTTTGCGGGGCACGGTGTGTGTGGGGCACGGTGTTTGCGGGGCACGGTGTGTGCGGGGCACGGTGTGTGTGGGGCACGGTGTTTGCGGGGCACGGTGTTTGCGGGGCACGGTGTTTGCGGGGCACGGTGTTTGCGGGGCACGTGAGATTATTATTGTAATATTGTTATCAGCCACTAGAGGGCAGCGATGACAGCAGGTGGCAGTACTTAAGTGCCTGTGACTGCAGCTCATCAATTCGATTGGCCTAAAAATATGTTCATAAACACCAGGTGACATGCGGCGGTGCTACAGGTTATGGTTTACGGTGAAAGATCTGCCCGATGCCTCCGGCAGAGACAGAAGCGGCTGCACGGTGAAGTCTGAGGGCCTTAACCTGTGGGAACAGGAAATATTCTTCATCTGAGAGCGAGAGATTCAACTGTTTAAGGTTGTTTAATGTTTAGGCTCATTTAACCCAGGGCTGCTCACACTTTTCAGCATGGAGCTACTTTAAAATGACCAAGTCAAAATGATCTACTTCCTACCCTATACAAAAATACAAATGATTTATGTATTTATTTAGAATGATACTGAGAATCAGTGGTGTTGGTACTTGGACTTCATGACTTCATGTGGGGAAAAGCTGACTCACATAAATACATTTTTATAGATCTTTCTCCATTTTATCTGATGAATGTTTATTTAAGCCAAACAAACTGTACTGGAGGAAACACTCTGGCCCTTTTTGGACCCTCACCCACAGTTTGCTCATTCATGAAGAGAACTTCCAAAGTCTGTTTATGAGAAAATCTGAGTCAAAAGCAAATGACTAAAGACTGAAACAGACTTTTCCTCAGCCTCAGGCCGTTTCTCTTCTCTAGTTTTGTGGAGTTTGTCTCCGTCAGCTGAGCAGAAATGACGTCCTGTAATTACCACAGAAATAATAATGAAGAATTTTAGAAATAAACTCACACAAATGAAACTGTCACAGCACAAAACAGCACAAACCAAATACAAACGTTTGACATCATTTTCTTCTGTTTTGAGGCTGTTTCACATTCTGAGGTTCTGGACGACGTCATCGACCAAAATAAAAAAGAATATCTGAAGAACCAGAATCACACAAACAAAACTTTTTGCAGCACAATCGAAGCACAAACGAAGCACAATCGAAGCACAATCGAAGCACAAACGAAGCACAATCGAAGCACAAACGAAGCACAATCGAAGCCTAGTTTGACACAGTTTCTGCAGGTGTGAGTTTGATGAGGCGACTTCAGCAGGTCAGTCTGGTGGATCATTTTGGAAATGAAGTGTTTGTCCTGGAGGAGTTTGGCACGTGGCGTCATCGCTGCCGTTTCTCTCGTCGTCACGGCGGATTTATGCGGCTTCACGTAAAGGGAAACTTTTCTGAAAACGATGCCGTGTGAACGATGTTATTTCAGAAAACGGAGCCAGGGAAATATTCGTTTTTAAAAATATCCGTGTACGTGAAAACGGGGCCTTAACCTTAAATGATTTGGAGGAGGGGAAAAAAAGATCACAAAAACTCTGCTGAACTTTAATCCATCCATCCATCTTCTTCCGCTTATCCGGGGCCGGGTCGCGGGGGCAGCAGTCTAAGCAGGGGCTCCCAAGCTTCCTTCTCCCCAGCCACTTCCTCCAGCTCCTCCTGGACCCCGAGGCGTTCCCAGGCCGAGAGACATAGTCCCTCCAGCGTGTCCTGGGTCTTCCCCGGGGCCTCCTACCGGTGGGACATGCCCGGAACACCTCCCGAGGGAGGCGTCCAGGAGGCATCCGGACCAGATGCCCTCCCCTCAGCTGGCTCCTCTCGACGTGGAGGAGCAGCGACTCTACTCCGAGCTCCTCCCGTGTGACCGAGCTCCTCACCCTATCTCTAAGGGAGCGCCCGGCCACTCTGCGGAGGAAACTCATTTCGGCCGCTTGTATCCGCGATCTCGTTCTTTCGGTCATTACCCAGAGCTCATGACCATAGGTGAGGGGAGGAACATAGACTGAGGTAAATCGAGAGCTTCGCCTTTCGGCTCAGCTCCTCTTCACCACAACGGTCCGATACAGCGACCGCATCACTGCCGACGCTGCACCGATCCGCCTGTCAATCTCACGCTCCATCCTCCCCTCACTGTGAACAAGACCCCGAGATACTTGAACTCCTCCACTTGAGGCAGAGACTCCCCACCACCCGGAGAGGGCAATCCACCTTTTTCCGGTCCAGAACCTTGACCCTGAACTTTAATATTTCCTGTAATCACACGTGAAGATTCTGAAATAAACCAGAGCCGTTTCAGCAGCACTTTTTAAGAACAATTGGGGCAATAACAGAATTATTATTGTCATTATTTCTTTTATTCTCTTTTGTCTTTTTTGTCTTTTTATTTTTTGTATTTTATTCATTCTGTTGTGTGTATGTGGTTTACATAGAAGAAGTTTTCTTCAAGCTTAAATAATAAAGATCACACGTTTTCCAGTGTTGCTAAATCATTTTTCTGCTCAAGTCGACTCAAAGTCAAATGTTTTTAAAAACGAACAAAACACAAAGAAAATGTGACACTCGTGTTCGTCGTGAATGAGCCGAGAGCAGAAACGTTTCCTTCATTCTGAACTCGATTTTTATTTCCGCCGCCGCAAACCGAAAGTGTTGCAGTTTTTTAAAGTTCGAGGAAAAAACTCGAATGAACCAAAACGACTTTAACCTGAACGAGAAAAACTCTGGTGTCTCGAAATTCACAGGATTAAGAAACAAAAACGAAATATGACGATATTTCCAGACAATAAAACAGAAACAAAACAGTAAAAGTTGATGACATTTTCCTGCTTTTGTGCTCACAAACGTGTGGATTAAAGCACAGAACACGCGGCTCCTTCTGCTTTAACTTCAGTGATTTGGACGAGGGAAATAAAACCATCACAAAAACTGAACATCCCTGAACTTTAATACTTCCTGTAGTCACGGGATGATTCTGAAATAAATCCAGACTCATGACAGATTGTGGAGAAAAGAATCGAGTCGGAGGAAACGTTTGTCATATTTATTGAATCACAGGTACATTTACAACATGCTTCTTCTGTCCCTGCGCCGTAGGAATGATTCTCTCCCAAACGTCACACGCACCGACTATTACACAGTAATAAAAACATGGCTACTATTTAGTTTAAGTTAGAGTTTATCGAGATTCAGGCCACACTACACGATACGAATCGCCGAGCGTCCAGTTTTGGTGAAACTTTGAGGTCCAGAAAACAAAAGAAAATAATAATTACATCTCAAATGTTTTGCGTTCGCAGCAGCCGGAGTGTTTCTGTGTGGTACAAGTGCATCAGCGACGACGTGGGGCTAATCTACAGGGTCCGAGGGTCCGAGCGCCCGGCGACGCCCCGGATACGCCCCGGAGACGCCCCGGATACGCCCCGGAGACGCCCCGGATACGCCCCGGATACGCCCCGGAGACGCCCCAGAGACGCCCCGGAGACGCCCCGGAGACGCCCCGGCGACGCCCCGGATACGCCCCGGAGACGCGCCGGATACGCCCCGGATACGCCCCGGATACGCCACGGCGACGCCACGGCAACAGCCACGAAAATGTGTTAAACTTTATTTTAAAAGTTAAAATTAGTGACGAGAGAAAATCTGAGGAGCAGGACTGAGAAATAAAAACAACTCCATTTGCAAAAATCCCAGTTTAGACCTGGACCAGACCTGAACCCAACCTGGTTTAGACCAGGTTTAGTCCTGATTTAGATCTGGTCCAGACCCGGTTTAGACCTGGTCCAGACCTACTTTAGACCGGGACCAGACCTGAACCAAACCTGAACCCGACCTGGTTTAGACCTGGTTTAGTCCTGGTTTAGATCTGGTCCAGGCCCGGTTTAGACCTGGTTTAGACCTGGTCCAGACCTGTTTAAGACCCGGTTTAGACCTGGTTTAGTCCCGGTTTAGACCCGGTTCAGGCCTCTGGGACTCAGATCCCTTCAAACTTTCTCGTCGTTTTTCGTGCGTTTGTTTCTTACATTCGTCTGTACAGAGTGAGCGAAGTCTCCACCAAAGGCTCGTTTACGCCAAACTTTACGGCGTCTTTCGCTCTTTCGTTTGCGTTCGGCGAGTTTGGAGACGGAAGCGGAGCCTAAAATCCGGCCTTTCCACGTTCTGAATAAATAGGGAGAGTTGTGTTGGTGTAAACTACAGTGTTGGTTACAGTATATTGCACTAGTGTTTCATTCTGGGCTTTACAATGTGAAAGACGAGGGGCCACGACACGAAACCGCCGAAAACGACAAACCAAAACTCAAAATCGTGAAAAAAAGAAAAGAAAAACACGCTAAAAAAAAAAAAAAGAACGAAATGACGCGAGGTCCTAGGCCTATTTAAATACCCTTCATCCTTGGAGACGGTGAGGCCGGCGTCGTCTGATTGTTCGATCAGCGGCTCCCGGACCGGCACCGAGCGTTTCCGACGTCGACCCGCGCGAGGTTCACGGCCCAAAGGTTCCGGAAAAAACGGGAAAACAATCACGGAACAAAAGGGAAGAAACGGAGAATCGACGAGGCGCGAAAACGATCCGGAATGAGACGGAAAAAACAAACCCGACCGAGGAATCTACAGGGAATCTACAGGGAATCTACGGGGAATCTAAGGGGAATCTACGGGGAATCTACAGGGAATCTAACCCACAACCTCCCGGTGAGACTCCTCCGTGTAACGTTTCTGGTCGATGTTCCACAGTGCGGCATTAAAGACGCACAGGCCGCGTCAGGTCTGCGCAGAGGCGAGCCCGCGCGCTGTAACAATGCAGGTTTTTCCCCAGGGGACTGGACCTGGACTGGAACAGGACTGAAAACTGGACTAAGCCTGGACTAAACCGGGTTGAGACCTGGTTGAGTCCTGGCTGAGACCTGGTTTAGTCCAGGTTTAGTCCTGGCAGCAGCAGACCGGGAAAGTTACACGGTGCGGCTTTAAATCCACGGTTGGCGTCGAGTTCGGGTCGTTTCCACCGGAGTGAAAAACGGAACATTCGGAAAGAACGAAAAAAGAAAAAAAAAACAAAGCGACGGCGAAAAAACGCCGAAGAAACACGAGCGAGAACCGAAGCTGCACACGGTCCGGGGGGTCAGAGGTCAGAGGGGTCAGAGGTCACAGGGGTCAGAGGTCACAGGGGTCAGAGGTCACAGGGGTCAGAGGTCACAGGGGTCAGAGGTCACAGGGGTCAGCGGAGGGGCTGTACAGATGGGGGATTCTTATTTATATATTTATATGGGTTTGGGGGCGGAGCCTCGTGGAGAAGGGGGAGGGGCCTCGCGGGGAAGGGGGAGGAGCCTCGCCCTCAGCGGACGACGGGATTGGCCGAGCTTCTGTCGCGCTGCAGACGAACTTCAGCTGAAACAGAAACACAGAAACATCCAGAGTCAGAAGAGTCCGACAAGTCCAGGTTTAGTCCAGGTTTAGTCCCAGTTTAGTCCCAGTTTAGTCCCGGTTTGGTCCCGGTTTGGTCCCGGTTTGGTCCCGGTTTGGTCCAGGTGTAGTCCCGGTGTGTTTCAGGTGTAGTCCAGGTTCAGTCCCGGTTCAGTCCCGGTTCAGTCCAAGTTTAGTCCAGGTTCAGTCCCGGTTTAGTCCCGGTTTAGTCCCGGTTTGGTCCAGATATAGTCCAGGTGTAGTCCAGGTGTAGTCCAGGTGTAGTCCAGGTGTAGTCCAGGTGTAGTCCCGGTTCAGTCCCGGTTCAGTCCCGGTTTAGTCCCGGTTTAGTCCCGGTTTAGTCCCGGTTTAGTCCAGGTTTAGTCCAGGTTTAGTTCAGGTTTAGTCCCGTTTAAATCCCGATTCAGTCCCGGTTCAGTCCCGATTCAGTCCCAGTTTAGTCCCGGTTTAGTCCCGGTTTAGTCCCGGTTTAGTCCCGATTCAGTCCCGATTCAGTCCCGATTCAGTCCCGGTTTAGTCACGGTTTAGTCCCGATTCAGTCCCGATTCAGTCCCGGTTAAGTCCCGGTTTAGTCCCGGTTTAGTCCCGGTTTAGTCCCGATTCAGTCCCGGTTTAGTCCCGGTTTAGTCCCGGTTTAGTCCCGGTTTAGTCCCGGTTTAGTCCCGGTTTAGTCCCGATTCAGTCCCGGTTTAGTCCCAGTTTAGTCCCAGTTTAGTCCCAGTTTAGTCCCAGTTTAGTCCCGGTTTAGTCCAGGTTTAGTTCAGGTTTAGTCCCGTTTAAATCCCGATTCAGTCCCGGTTCAGTCCCGATTCAGTCCCAGTTCAGTCCCGGTTTAGTCCCGGTTTAGTCCCGGTTTAGTCCCGATTCAGTCCCGATTCAGTCCCGGTTTAGTCCCGGTTTAGTCCCGGTTTAGTCCCGGTTTAGTCCCGATTCAGTCCCGGTTTAGTCCCGGTTTAGTCCCGGTTTAGTCCCGGTTTAGTCCCGGTTTAGTCCCGATTCAGTCCCGGTTTAGTCCCAGTTTAGTCCCAGTTTAGTCCCAGTTTAGTCCCAGTTTAGTCCCAGTTTAGTCCCGATTCAGTCCCGGTTTAGTCCCGGTTTAGTCCCGGTTTAGTCCCGGTTTAGTCCCGATTCAGTCCCGGTTTAGTCCCGGTTTAGTCCCAGTTTAGTCCCAGTTTAGTCACGGTTTAGTCCCGATTCAGTCCCGATTCAGTCCCGGTTTAGTCCCGGTTTAGTCCCGGTTTAGTCCCAGTTTAGTCCCAGTTTAGTCCCGGTTTAGTCCCGGTTTAGTCCCGGTTTAGTCACGGTTTAGTCCCGATTCAGTCCCGATTCAGTCCCGGTTTAGTCCCGGTTTAGTCCCGGTTTAGTCCCAGTTTAGTCCCAGTTTAGTCCCGGTTTAGCCCCGGTTTAGCCCCGGTTTAGTCCCGGTTTAGCCCCGGTTTAGTCACGGTTTAGTCCCGATTCAGTCCCGATTCAGTCCCGGTTTAGTCCCGGTTTAGTCCCGGTTTAGTCCCAGTTTAGTCCCAGTTTAGTCCCGGTTTAGCCCCGGTTTAGCCCCGGTTTAGTCCCGGTTTAGTCCCGGTTTAGTCCCGGTTTAGTCCCGGTCCTCACTTCTTGTCGCCTTTGCCTCCTCCGCGGATGGAGACGCTCTGGCTGTTCTGGTAAAATCCTCCGGTCGAACGGTTCATGTTCGGGTGAGTTGGAGACGCCACCGGCTGCTGCCCCGGGCGGATCGGCTTAGCTGAGGAGACACGCTCGGGTTAGAGGAGAACAGGAGAACCAGAGGAGAACAGGAGAACCAGAGGAGAACAGGAGAACCAGAGGAGAACAGGAGAACCAGAGGAGGAACAGGAGAACCAGAGGAGGAACAGGAGAACCAGAGGAGGAACAGGAGAACCAGAGGAGGAACAGGAGAACCAGAGGAGAACAGGAGAACCAGAGGAGAACAGGAGAACCAGAGGAGAACAGGAGAACCAGAGGAGAACAGGAGAACCAGAGGACAACAGGAGAACCAGAGGACAACAGGAGAACCAGAGGACAACAGGAGAACCAGAGGACAACAGGAGAACCAGAGGACAACAGGAGAACCAGAGGAGGAACAGGAGAACCAGAGGAGGAACAGGAGAACCAGAGGAGGAACAGGAGAACCAGAGGAGAACAGGAGAACCAGAGGAGAACAGGAGAACCAGAGGAGAACAGGAGAACCAGAGGAGGAACAGGAGAACCAGAGGACAACAGGAGAACCAGAGGAGAACAGGAGAACCAGAGGAGGAACAGGAGAACCAGAGGAGGAACAGGAGAACCAGAGGAGGAACAGGAGAACCAGAGGACGAACAGGAGAACCAGAGGACAACAGGAGAACCAGAGGAGGAACAGGAGAACCCGAGGAGGAGCAGGAGAACCAGAGGAGAACCAGAGGAGAACCAGAGGAGAACCAGAGGAGAACAGGAGAACCAGAGGAGAACAGGAGAACCAGAGGAGGAACAGGAGAACCAGAGGAGGAACAGGAGAACCAGAGGAGAAACAGGAGAACTAGAGGAGAACAGGAGAACCAGAGGAGGAACAGGAGAACCAGAGGACAACAGGAGAACCAGAGGACAACAGGAGAACCAGAGGAGGAACAGGAGAATCAGAGGAGGAACAGGAGAACCAGAGGAGAACAGGAGAACCAGAGGAGGAACAGGAGAACCAGAGGAGAACAGGAGAACCAGAGGAGAACTAGAGGAGAACAGGAGAACCAGAGGAGGAACAGGAGAACCAGAGGAGAACAGGAGAACCAGAGGAGGAACAGGAGAACCAGAGGAGGAACAGGAGAACCAGAGGAGGAACAGGAGAACCAGAGGAGAACAGGAGAACCAGAGGACAACAGGAGAACCAGAGGAGAACCAGAGGAGGAACAGGAGAACCAGAGGAGGAACAGGAGAACCAGAGGAGAACAGGAGAACCAGAGGACAACAGGAGAACCAGAGGAGGAACAGGAGAACCAGAGGAGGAACAGGAGAACCAGAGGAGAACAGGAGAACCAGAGGAGAACCAGAGGAGAACCAGAGGAGGAACAGGAGAACCAGAGGAGAACAGGAGAACCAGAGGAGAACAGGAGAACCAGAGGAGAACAGGAGAACCAGAGGAGAACCAGAGGAGGAACAGGAGAACCAGAGGAGAACAGGAGAACCAGAGGAGGAACAGGAGAACCAGAGGAGAACAGGAGAACCAGAGGAGAACAGGAGAACCAGAGGAGAACAGGAGAACCAGAGGAAGAACAGGAGAACCAGAGGAGGAACAGGAGAACCAGAGGAGAACCAGAGAACCAGAGGAGAACAGGAGAACCAGAGGAGAACCAGAGGAGGAACAGGAGAACCAGAGGAGAACAGGAGAACCAGAGGAGAACCAGAGGAGGAACAGGAGAACCAGAGGAGAACAGGAGAACCAGAGGAGAACCAGAGGAGGAACAGGAGAACCAGGAGAACCACCCACATGTCCAGGTTCTGTGTCTCTGCTCTAAACTCTCAGATCTGTGGGCTCAGTTTCTCTCATGAGCGACACAAACGTTAATGTGACTGACCCCTCTGTGCCGTGTTCTTACCGATCTGTGCCCTCTGTGCCGTGTTCTTACCGATCTGTGCCCTCTGTGCCGTGTTCTTACCGATCTGTGCCCTCTGTGCCGTGTTCTTACCGATCTGTGCCCTCTGTGCCGTGTTCTTACCAATCTGTGCCCTCTGTGCCGTGTTTTTACCGATCTGTGCCGTGTTCTTACCGATCTGTGCGCTGTGCCCTCGGCGTGCCATGTTCTTGGCACGCACGGCCTCCTTGATGCGGTCCACTTCCTGTTGGTAGCGTTTGCGGTCTCGGGCGGCGTTCTCCTTCGCCTCCTTCAGGGCCGACTCCAGCGCTTTGACGCGCTCGGCCGTCGCCCGCAGACGCTTCTCCAGTTTGGGCAGCTCGCAGCGCAGGTCGGCGTTGTCACGCACCAGCTGCACACACACAGGGGGCGCCACTGAGCTCAGGACACACTCACCAGGGCCGGTGCTCACGGCTGATATTTTAGAGGAGCACAACCTTTCTGACAACTGAACAACTTCAATTAAATAAATATTACAATAAATACATGATTTTTTAAGGTTGTTTCAGTGGAATCAGACACGTCCAGAAAGTTCCGCACTGTAGCTTTAAGTATAAGTCGGAGGAGGCGTTACCTGTTTGTGGACCTTGGTGAGTTGTTCCAGATTGTTCTCCAGAAAAGAGATTTTCTGCTTCTGCGCAGCGCTGCCCCCAGTGTCGTCCGAGTCCATCTCCGCACTCTGCACAAACACACACACACGTGTGGTGAACGCACAAACACACACACACGTGTGGTGAACGCACAAACACACACACACGTGTGGTGAACGCACAAACACACACACACGTGTGGTGAACGCACAAACACACACACACGTGTGGTGAACGCACAAACACACACACACGTGTGGTGAACGCACAAACACACACACGTGTGGTAAACACACAAACACACACACGTGTGGTAAACACACAAACACACAGAAACAGATACAAGGTTCACACACAAACATGTGGTAAACAGACACACACACATACAGACACACAAACACACGTAGTAAACACACAAACACAAACACAGACACACGGTAAACACACACAGGGTTAAAGCGACAGCACAGACCATTTTCAGATCATTAAAAGGTTCAAATTAGAACCACTAATTTTTCTCCTGCACAAAACACTTCCTGCTCAGATCAGACTCGTGTCGCTCCAGAGTCCGATCAGCCTCATAATGGGTTTACCTGAGGCAACACAACAACACACACCACAACACGCACACACCACGTACTCTGGTGTGGTTCTGTGGACTGACCTTCTTGACGCGTGTGGCCAGGTCCTGCACAAACAGCTTCCTCAGGTTGTGTAAAGTCTGCAGCTCTTTGGCCTGAAACAGAGAAGACGCCGTAAGAGCACTATCTACACCATACGAGTGTCAGTCTGCCCCGGGGCGGCACTCACCACTGTCTCCTCCAGGCCCTTGAGGTCCTGCCGAGCCTGCTCCCTGCGGTCCTGCATCACCCTGAACACAAACACCAGCCAGGTCAGATTTGTGTTGTAACAGTACAAAGATGGCGTACGTGAGCTAGTGCAGGTGTGTATTTGTGTGTCAACAGTACAAAGATGGCGTACGTGAGCTTGTGCGGTTGTGTATTTGTGTTGTAACAATACAAAGATGGCGTACGTGAGCTAGTGCAGGTGTGTATTTGTGTTGTAACAGTACAAAGATGGCGTACGTGAGCTTGTGCAGGTGTGTATTTGTGTTGTAACAGTACAAAGATGGCGTACGTGAGCTTGTGCAGGTGTGTATTTGTGTTGTAACAGTACAAAGATGGCGTACGTGAGCTTGTGCAGGTGTGTATTTGTGTTGTAACAGTACAAAGATGGCGTACGTGAGCTTGTGCAGGTGTGTATTTGTGTTGTAACAGTACAAAGATGGCGTACGTGAGCTAGTGCAGGTGTGTATTTGTGTTGTAACCGTACAAAGATGGCGTACGTGAGCTTGTGCAGGTGTGTATTTGTCTTGTAACAATACAAAGATGGCGTACGTGAGCTAGTGCAGGTGTGTATTTGTGTTGTAACAGTACAAAGATGGCGTACGTGAGCTTGTGCAGGTGTGTATTTGTCTTGTAACAGTACAAAGATGGCGTACGTGAGCTTGTGCAGGTGTGTATTTGTGTTGTAACAGTACAAAGATGGCGTACGTGAGCTTGTGCAGGTGTGTATTTGTGTTGTAACAGTACAAAGATGGCGTACGTGAGCTTGTGCAGGTGTGTATTTGTGTTGTAACAATACAAAGATGGCGTACGTGAGCTTGTGCAGGTGTGTATTTGTGTTGCAACAATACAAAGATGGCGTACGTGAGCTTGTGCAGGTGTGTATTTGTGTTGTAACAGTACAAAGATGGCGTACGTGAGCTAGTGCAGGTGTGCATTTGTGTTGTAACAGTACAAAGATGGCGTACGTGAGCTTGTGCAGGTGTGTATTTGTGTTGTAACAGTACAAAGATGGCGTACGTGAGCTTGTGCAGGTGTGTATTTGTGTTGCAACAATACAAAGATGGCGTACGTGAGCTTGTGCAGGTGTGTATTTGTCTTGTAACAATACAAAGATGGCGTACGTGAGCTTGTGCAGGTGTGTATTTGTGTTGCAACAATACAAAGATGGCGTACGTGAGCTTGTGCAGGTGTGTATTTGTGTTGTAACAGTACAAAGATGGCGTACGTGAGCTAGTGCAGGTGTGCATTTGTGTTGTAACAGTATAAAGATGGCGTACGTGAGCTTGTGCAGGTGTGTATTTGTGTTGTAACAGTACAAAGATGGCGTACGTGAGCTTGTGCAGGTGTGTATTTGTGTTGTAACAGTACAAAGATGGCGTACGTGAGCTCGTGCAGTTTGCGGCTCTTCTCCTGGTCCGTGGACTTGAGCTTCTCGTGCTCCACTCTCAGCCGCTCCTGCTCCAGCATGATCTTCTGGTTCAGACTGAAACACAAAAACACAAACTCAACACAACTTTTCTGAACACGTTTTGAAAATGAGCTCATATTTCAGCCTTGTTTCTGTGTGCAGTGGTGTGTTGTGTATATATATATGTGTATATGATATATATATATATATATATATATATATATATATATATATATATGTGTGTGTATATATATATGTGTGTGTATATGTGTGTGTGTATGTATGTGTATATATGTGTTATATGTGTGTATATATGTGTTATATGTGTATATATATGTGTTATATGTGTATATATATGTGTTATATGTGTTATATATATATATACATACACATATATATATATATATATATATGTGTGTGTGTGTGTATGTGTATGTGTATATGTGTGTGTGTGTGTGTGTGTGTGTGTGTGTATATATGTGTTATATATGCGTCTGTGTGACTCACTCCTGCAGCTCTGTGATGAGTTTCTCTTTGTGATCGAGCTCGTCCCTCAGGCTGCTGATCTGTTTCTGATGAGCCTCTCGGTGAGAATGGATCTGCTTCTCCACCGCCGCCTGGAAACAACACAGCTAACGCTAACGCCTGGGAACAACAGAGCTAAGGCTAACGCCTGGAAACAACAGAACTAACGCTAACGCCTGGAAACAACAGAGCTAATGCTAACGCCTGGAAACAACAGAGCTAATGTTAACGCCTGGAAACAACAGAGCTAACACTAATGCCTGGAAACAACAGAGCTAACGCTAACACCCGGAAACAACAGAGCTAACGCCCGAAACAGAGCTAATGCTAACGCCTGGAAACAACAGAGCTAATGCTAACGCAAATGCCTGGGAACAACAGAGCTAATGCTAACGCCTGGGAACAACAGAGCTAATGCTAACGCCTGGGAACAACAGAGCTAATGCTAACGCCTGGAAACAACAGAGCTAATGCTAATGCAAACGCCTGGGGACAACAGAGCTAATGCTAACGCCTGGAAACAACAGAGCTAACGCTAACGCCTGGAAACAACAGAGCTAACGCTAACGCCCGAAACAGAGCTAATGCTAACGCCTGGAAACAACAGAGCTAATGCTAATGCAAACGCCCGAAACAGAGCTAATGCTAATGCAAACGCCTAGAAACAACAAAGCTAACGCTACTGCTAACGCCCAAAACAGAGCCAGTGCTAATGCCTGAAACAGAGCTAATGCTAACGCCTGAATCAGAGCTAACGCTAACGCCTGAAACGGAGCTAACGCTAACACCTGAAACACAGCTAATGCTAATGCCTGAAACAGAGCTAATGCTAACGCCTGAAACAAATATAATGCTAACAGCTGAAACAGAGATAATGCTAACAGCTGAAACAGAGCTAATGCTAACAGCTGAAACAGAGCTAATGCTAAAACCTGAAACAGAGCTAATGCTAATACTGGCAACAAAACCGCTCTGAGAAAACCCGTTAGAGCCAGTCTAATGCTAAGGCTCAGGCTAATGCTAATACTAATGCCCAGGCTCATGCTAATGCTAAGGTTTATGCTAAGGCTAACTCGCAGAGTGGCGGAGTGGCAAACCTTGACTTCGTTGGCGGTCTGGATCTCGTTCTCCTTCTCCATGGCGTGAACTTTCTCTGTGGAAGAGCGAAGGTCAGTTTAATGTTTTTGTGTTTATAGAAAAGAGTTTTGAAAAGTCTTTAAAGTGTTTTTACCCTGAGTGTTTAAAGTGTTGAAAGTGTTTTTACCCTGAGCCTGAGCGTTTAAAGTGTTTTTACCCTGAGCGTTTAAAGTGTTTTTACCCTGAGCGTTTAAAGTGTTTTTTCCCTATGCATTTAAAGTGTTAAGTGTTTTTACCCTGCGCATTTAAAGTGTTTAAAGTGTTTTTACCCTGAGTGTTTCAAGTGTTTAAAGTGTTTTTACCCTGAGTGTTTAAAGTGTTTAAAGTGTTTTTACCCTGAGTGTTTAAAGTGTTTAAAGTGTTTTTACCCTGAGTGTTTAAAGTGTTTAAAGTGTTTTTACCCTGAGTGTTTAAAGTGTTTAAAGTGTTTTTACCCTGAGTGTTTAAAGTGTTTTTACCCTGAGTGTTTAAAGTGTTTTTACCCTGAGTGTTTAAAGTGTTTAAAGTGTTTTTACCCTGAGTGTTTAAAGTGTTTAAAGTGTTTTTACCCTGAGTGTTTAAAGTGTTTTTACCCTGAGTGTTTAAAGTGTTTAAAGTGTTTTTACCCTGAGTGTTTAAAGTGTTTAAAGTGTTTTTACCCTGCGCGCTGAGCTTCACCAGCTCCTCGTTCAGGGAGTCCACGCTCTCCTCCAGTTGACGCTTCTTCTGCTCCACGTTCTGCAGATACTCGGTCAGAGACTTGATCTTCGCCTCGTGCTGCAGAAAAACAATGTCAAAACCAAGACTGAACCAGGGCTGAACCAGGACTAACCTGGTCTAACCCGGTCTAACCTGGTCTAAACCGCTGTCTAAACTCGGTCTAAACTCCTGTCTAAACCCGGTCTAAACCGGTCTAAACCCGGTATAAACCGGTCTAAACCGGTCTAAACCGGTCTAAACCGGTCTAAACCGCTGTCTAAACCGCTGTCTAAACCGCTGTCTAAACCCGGTCTAACCCGGTCTAAACCCGGTCTAACCCGGTCTAACCCCGGTCTAAACCCGGTCTAAACCCGGTCTAAACCCGGTCTAACCCGCTGTCTAAACCCGGTCTAAACCCGGTCTAACCCGGTCTAAACCCGGTCTCGGACCTGGGAGATGCGCAGCTGGCAGGCGGCGAGCTCCTTGTCGCTCTCGTCCATCTTCTTGTTGCTCTCGGACTGGGACGTCTCCAGCTGTTTGCAGCGTTTCACCATCGACTTCACCTCAGACTTCATCTTACTGATGTAGAGACGCGCCACCGTGAACTCCTCGTCTATGAGCCCGGAGCCACCGTCGTGCTGCCAGCAGGGGGCGCAGGGTTACAGTTACAGACAGGCCAGCAGGGGGCGCAGGGTTACAGTTACAGACAGGCCAGCAGGGGGCGCAGGGTTACAGTTACAGACAGGCCAGCAGAGAATTAAATTATTTTTATTTGGAATAAAGTTTTTTTTTAAATTTGGAATTAAGTTATTTTTATTCAGAATGAAATAATTTTTATTCAGAATTGAATAATTTTTATTTGGAATTAATTTTTATTTGGAATTAAGTTATTTTTATTCGGAATGAAATAATTTTTATTTGGAATTAAATCATTTTTATTTGAATTAAATTATTTTTATGCACAATTAAATTATTTTTATCTGGAATTAAATAAATTTTATTCGTAATTACAGGTCTCATGTTTGTTGTGTTTAAACTGATTCTGTGAGAGTCAAATCTCACACTGCAGTTTCTGCTGCATATAAGTGATTCTAGTGAAGGTGTGTGGGGTTTAAAAACACAGCGGAGCACTTCCTGTATCACCACATGATGACATCACGAGGTGGAACAGAGTGTTTTCTGTTTTTTGAGAGAAGAACTCGGCCTAAATGTGCAGCTTTGTGTGTTAAAAATGTGTTCAGTTCGTGACGAGGAAACGACAGCTCGGGAAAGGGGGCGGAGCTCAGTGACGCGGGGACGGGTGCAGACAGGTGCAGACAGGTGCAGACAGGTGCAGACAGGTGCAGACCTTGATGTCGTTGCTGCCGACCGCGATGCCGATCTCCGCCAGGTCCTTCAGCAGGGACGACATCATCTCCGTCACCCGCTTCTTCTGGTGGTTCGACATTTCCTTCAACTTCTGCAGCTCCGAGTCCAACGACGACAGGACGGACTGAGGAGGAGCAGGAGGAGGAGTTAGAGGAGGCGGAGCAGGAGGAGGAGTTAGAGGAGGAGGAGGAGTTAGAGGAGGAGGAGGTGCAGGAGGAGGAGTTAGAGGAGGAAGAGGAGCAGGAGGAGTTAGAGGAGGAGCAGGAGGAGTTAGAGGAGGAGCAGGAGGAGTTAGAGGAGGAGGAGGAGCAGGAGGAGTTAGAGGAGGAGGAGGAGCAGGAGGAGGAGTTAGAGGAGGAAGAGGAGCAGGAGTTAGAGGAGGAGAGAGGAGCAGGAGGAGGAGTTAGAGGAGGAGGAGGAGCAGGAGGAGGAGTTAGAGGAGGAGGAGGAGCAGGAGGAGGAGTTAGAGAAGGAGGAAGAGCAGGAGGAATTAGAGGAGGAGTAGGAGCAGGAGGAGCAGGAGGAGTTAGAGGAGGAGTAGGAGCAGGAAGAGTTAGAGGAGGAGCAGGAGCAGGAAGAGTTAGAGGAGGAGCAGGAGCAGGAAGAGTTAGAGGAGGAGAAAGGAGCAGGAGGAGGAGTTGGAGGAGGAGTAGCAGGAGGAGTTAGAGGAGGAGGAGGAGTTAGAAGAGGAGGAGGAGTTAGAGGAGGAGAAGGAGGAGGAGTTAGAGGAGCAGGAGGAGGAGTTAGAGGAGGAGCAGGAGGAGGAGTTAGAGGAGGAGGAGGAGAAGTTAGAGGAGGAGCAGGAGGAGAAGTTAGAGGAGGAGGAGGAGTTAGAGGAGGAACAGGAGGAGGAGTTAGAGGAGGAGGAGGAAAAGTTACAATAGTAGAAGCAGTATCTATAGTAGCAGTAGCAGTAGTAGTAGTAATAGTAATAGTAGTAGCAGTAGTAGTAGTAGTAGTAGCAGTAGTAGTAGCAGCAGCAGTTGCAGTAGTAGTAGCAGTAGTAGTAGTAGCAGTAGCAGTAGCAGTAGCAGTAGTAGTAGTAGCAGTAGTAGTAGTAGTAGTAGTAGTAGTAGTAGTAGTAGCAGTAGTAGCAGTAGCAGTAGTAGTAGTAGTAGTAGTAGTAGTAGCAGTAGTAGCAGTAGCAGTAGTAGTAGTAGCAGTAGTATTAGTAGTAGCAGCAGTAGTAGTAGTAGTAGTAGTAGTAGTAGTAGCAGTAACAGTAGTAGTAGTAGTAGCAGTAACAGTAGTAGTAGTAGTATTAGTAGTAGCAGCAGTAGCAGTAGCAGTAGTAGCAGTAGCAGTAGTAGTAGTAGCAGTAGTAGTAGTAGCAGTAGTATTAGTAGTAGCAGCAGTAGTAGTAGTAGTGATGGTAGTAGCGGTAACAGTAGTAGTGGTAGTGGCAGCAGTAGCGGTAGTAGTGGTAGCGGTAGCGGTAGCAGTAGTGGTAGTAGCAGTGGTGGCAGTGGTATTGGTGAGTGGTAGCGGTAACAGCGGTAGTAGTAGCGGCGGTAGTGGTAGCGGTAACGGTGGTAGTGGTGGTAGTGGTAGTAGTGGTAGTAGTGAGTAGTGGTAGTGGTAGCAGTAGCAGTAGTAGCGGTAGCAGTGGTGGTAGTGGCGGTGGTAGTGGTAGCAGTGGTATTGGTGGTAGTAGCAGTAGCAGTGGTAGTAGTAGTAGTGGTAGCGGTAACGGTAGTAGTAGCGGTAACAGTAGTAGTAGTGGTATTGGTAGTAGTGGTAGCAGTAACAGTGGTAGTAGTGGTATTAGTGGTAGCAGCGGTAGCAGTGGTAGCGGTAGTAGCGGTGGTAGTGGTAGCAGTGGTATTAGTAGTAGCAGCGGTAGCGGTGGTAGTAGTAGTGGTAGCGGTAGTAGTGGTGGTAGTAGTATTGATGGTAGCAGCGGTAGCGGTAGTAGCGGTAGCAGTATTGGTGGTAGCAGTGGTATTGGTAGTGGCAGCGGTGGCAGTGGTGGTAGCGGTGGTGGTAGCGGTGGTAGTAGTGGTGGTAGCGGTAACAGCGGTAGTAGTGGCAGCGGTGGTAGTAGCGGTAATGGTGGTGGTAGTGGTAGCAGCGGTAGCGGTAGTAGCGGTAGCAGTGGTGGTAGTAGTAGCGGTGGTAGTAGTGGCGGTGGTATTAGTGGTAGCGGCGGTAGCGGTGGTAGTAGTAGCGGTAACGGTAGTGGTAGTGGTATTAGTGGTAGCAGCGGTAGCAGTAGATGGTGGTAGCAGTGGCAGTAGTAGTGGTAGCAGTGGTATTGATGGTAGCGGCGGTAGCGGTGGTAGTAGCGGTAGTAGTAGCGGTGGTGGTAGTAGTAGTAGCGGTAACGGCGGTAGTGGTAGCAGCGGTGGTGGTAGCGGTAACGGTAATAGTGGTAGTAGTAGTAGCAGTGGTAGTGGTAGTGGCAGCGGTGGTAGTAGCAGTAGTGGTAGCGGTAACGGTAGTAGTAGTAGTGGTAGTGGTGATGCAGCGGTGGCAGTAGTAGTAGTAGCGGTAGCGGTAGTGGTAGTAGCGGTGGTAGTGGTAGTAGATGGTAGCGGTAGTGGCGGTAGCGGTAGGTGGTAACGGTGGTAGTAGTAGTAGCGGTAGTAGTAGTAGTAGTGGTAGCGGTAACAGCGGTAGTAGTAGCGGCGGTAGTAGTAGCGGTAACGGTAATAGTAGTGGTAGTGGTAGTAGCAGTGGTAGTAGTAGTAGTGGTAACAGTAGTAGTAGCAGTGGTAGTAGCGGTAACAGTAGTAGCAGTAGCGGTAGTAGTAGCAGCGGTAGCGGTAGTGGTAGCGGTGGTGGTAGTGGTATTGATGGTGGCAGCGGTAGTGGTAGTAGCGGTAGTGATGGTGGTAGCAGTAGTAGTAGTAGTAGCAGTAACAGTAGTAGTAGTAGTATCAGTAGTAGTAGCAGTAACAGTAGTAGTAGCAGTAGCAGTAGCAGTAGTAGTAGCAGTAACAGTAGCAGTAGTAGTAGTAGTAGCAGTAACAGTAGTAGTAGCAGTAGCAGTAGCAGTAGTAGTAGCAGTAACAGTAGTAGTAGTACTCGTAGTACTGGTAGTATTTGCAGTACTCACGCTCTTCTGGTTCAGTTCGTCACTGATCAGCTCGAACTCCTTGGTCTTGTCCTCCACCTCTTGGCTCTTCTGGTCGTAGTTCACGGCGAGTTCCTCCAGCGCCTGCAGAACCTCCTTCACCTCCTCCTTCGACGCCTCGTTCTCCGCCTGCAGCCGGTTCAGCTCCGCCTGCAGGTTCTCATGGTCCCGGCGCGAGGAGGCCAGCAGCTGGAACCCAGAGAACAGGTGAGGAACCGAGGGAACAGGTGAGGGACCGAGGGAACAGGTGAGGGACCGAGGGAACAGGTGAGGGACCGAGGGAACAGGTGAGGGACCGAGGGAACAGGTGAGGGACCGAGGGAACAGGTGAGGAACCGAGGTGAGGGACCGAGGGAACAGGTGAGGGACTGAGGGAACAGGTGAGGAACCGAGGGAACAGGTGAGGGACCGAGGGAACAGGTGAGGGACCGAGGGAACAGGTGAGGGACCGAGGGAACAGGTGAGGGACCGAGGGAACAGGTGAGGAACCGAGGTGAGGAACCGAAAGAACAGGTGAGGAACTGAGGAACCGAGGGAACAGGTGAGGAACTGAGGAACCGAGGGAACAGGTGAGGAACCGAGGTGAGGAACCGAGGGAACAGGTGAGGGACCGAGGGAACAGGTGAGGGACCGAGGGAACAGGTGAGGAACCGAGGGAACAGGTGAGGAACCGAGGGAACAGGTGAGGGACCGAGGGAACAGGTGAGGGACCGAGGGAACAGGTGAGGGACCGAGGGAACAGGTGAGGAACCGAGGGAACAGGTGAGGAACCGAGGGAACAGGTGAGGGACCGAGGGAACAGGTGAGGGACCGAGGGAACAGGTGAGGGACCGAGGGAACAGGTGAGGAACCGAGGTGAGGAACCGAAAGAACAGGTGAGGAACTGAGGAACCGAGGGAACAGGTGAGGAACTGAGGAACCGAGGGAACAGGTGAGGAACCGAGGTGAGGAACCGAGGGAACAGGTGAGGAACCGAGGGAACAGGTGAGGAACCGAGGGAACAGGTGAGGAACCGAGGGAACAGGTGAGGGACCGAGGGAACAGGTGAGGAACCGAGGTGAGGAACCGAGAGAACAGGTGAGGAACTGAGGAACCGAGGGAACAGGTGAGGAACCAAGGAACCGAGAGAACAGGTGAGGAACCGAGGTGAGGAACCGAGGGAACAGGTGAGGAACCGAGGAACCGAGGGAACAGGTGAGGAACCGAGGTGAGGAACCGAGGGAACAGGTGAGGAACCGAGAGAACAGGTGAGGAACCGAGGGAACAAGTGAAGACAAAAGAGACTAGGGACGGGCATTTGATTAAATTTTCTTAATCGATCGTCGGGAAAATTAATGATCGATTTTCGATTAATCATTAACATTTTCTCTAAAAATGATCCTCATTGTTCTTCCTGTTCCTCATCTGCATAAATAAACTGTAAACACACAAAGGTCCTGACTCCAGAGCCTCATCAGTGTGAGGTCAGAATGAGTTTAATGCAGATTTAAACATTTGTGTTTTACACAAACTAAACTGAAAACCTCACGGCTCATTTGCATAAACTGTAAGAGCTGAAAAAAGCAGCTCTTTCCTTGTGCTGCTGCTTCAGCTTCTGTGGGACTAAAGGACTCGACTCAGTGAATATGAGTGTTCTCTCTGTGACTCAGTGAATATGAGTGTTCTCTCCGTGACTCAGTGAATATGAGTGTTCTCCCTGTGACTCAGTGAATATGAGTGTTCTCTCTGTGACTCAGTGAATATGAGTGTTCTCCCTGTGACTCAGTGAATATGAGTGTTCTCCCTGTGACTCAGTGAATATGAGTGTTCTCTCTGTGACAGAGGATGTTCTGCTGGTGCTGAGTCTGTTCTGTGCGTATGTCGCGTTGCAGATGCTGCGTAAACATGTGAAACCGGGACACTCAAAAACCCGATCATACCCGGGACACTGATGTGCAGGGAAACACACTCTGAGGAATATAGGGATCTCCAAGGAGCCAGAGCCGAGACGTGGGACTGTGAGGCTCCAGAGTTTGTGCTCAGACCTCGACTCCTCAGGCGACGTTACACAGACACCGACATTCAGTTTGGCCATTAAAATTAACCTGATCCACCAAACTCTGAAGGATCAATTATCGACTAATCGACTAATTAGCCCGACCCTAGAAGAGCAGGTGGCGACTCATGTGAAGCGTCTCGTGCGAAGCGTCTCGTGCGAAGCGTCTCGTGTGAAGCGTCTGAGGAGAAGATCTCACCTCCTCCTGGTCGAGCATCTGCTGCTTCAGCTTCTCTGCGAGTTGACTCTGCTGGTTGATCTCCTCGTCCTGGACAGAAGAACATGTGTCAGTCTGTTCGTCTCTGTTCGTCTCTGTTCGTCTCTGATCGTCTCTGTTCGTCTCTGTTCGTCTGTTCGTCTCTGTTCGTCTCTGTCTCTGTTCGTCTCTTTTCGTTTCTGTCTCTGTTCGTCTCTGTTCGTCTCTGTTCGTCTGTTCGTCTCTGTCTCTGTTCGTCTGTCTCTGTTCATCTGTCTCTGTTCATCTGTCTCTGTTCGTCTGTTCGTCTCTTTTCGTCTGTTCATCTCTGTCTCTGTTCGTCTCTGTTCGTCTCTGTTCGTCTGTGTCTCTGTTCGTCTCTGTTCGTCTGTCTCTGTCCGTCTCTGTCTCTGTTCATCTCTGTCTCTGTTCGTCTCTGTTCGTCTGTCTCTGTCCGTCTCTGTCCGTCTGTCTCTGTTCGTCTGTCTCTGTTCGTCTGTCTCTGTTCCTCTCTGTTCGTCTCTGTTCGTCTCTGTTCGTCTCTGTCCATCTGTCTCTGTTCGTCTCTGTTCGTCTCTGTCCGTCTGTCTCTGTTCGTCTCTGTCTGTCTCTGTTCGTCTCTGTCTGTCTCTGTTCGTCTCTGTTCGTCTCTGTTCGTCTGTCTCTGTTCATCTCTGTTCGTCTCTGTTCATCTCTGTTCGTCTGTCTCTGTTCATCTCTGTTCGTCTGTCTGTTCATCTCTGTTCGTCTCTGTTCATCTCTGTTCGTCTGTCTCTGTTCATCTCTGTTCGTCTGTCTCTGTCCGTCTCTGTTCGTCTGTCTCTGTTCGTCTCTGTTCGTCTCTGTCCGTCTCTGTTCATCTGTCTCTGTTCGTCTCTGTCTCTGTTCGTCTCTGTTCGTCTGTCTCTGTTCGTCTCTGTTCGTCTGTCTCTGTTCGTCTCTGTTCGTCTCTGTTCGTCTCTGTTCGTCTGTCTCTGTTCGTCTCTGTTCGTCTGTCTCTGTTCGTCTCTGTTCGTCTCTGTTCGTCTGTCTCTGTTCGTCTCTGTCTCTGTTCGTCTCTGTTCGTCTCTGTTCGTCTGTCTCTGTTCGTCTCTGTTCATCTGTCTCTGTTCGTCTCTGTTCATCTCTGTTCATCTGTCTCTGTTCATCTCTGTTCGTCTGTCTCTGTTCGTCTATGTTCGTCTCTGTTCGTCTCTCTCTGTTCGTCTCTGTTCGTCAATTTTCGTCTCTGTTCGTCTCTGTTCGTCTCTGTTCGTCTGTGTCTCTGTTCGTCTCTGTTCGTCTGTCTCTGTCCGTCTCTGTCTCTGTTCATCTCTGTCTCTGTTCGTCTCTGTTCGTCTCTGTTCGTCTGTCTCTGTCCGTCTCTGTCCATCTGTCTCTGTTCGTCTGTCTCTGTTCGTCTGTCTCTGTTCCTCTCTGTTCGTCTCTGTTCGTCTCTGTTCGTCTCTGTCTCTGTCCGTCTCTGTCCGTCTGTCTCTGTTCGTCTGTCTCTGTTCGTCTGTCTCTGTTCCTCTCTGTTCGTCTCTGTCTCTGTTCGTCTCTGTCCATCTGTCTCTGTTCGTCTCTGTCTCTGTTCGTCTCTGTCCGTCTGTCTCTGTTCGTCTCTGTCTGTCTGTCTCTGTTCGTCTCTGTTCGTCTGTCTCTGTTCATCTCTGTTCGTCTCTGTTCATCTCTGTTCGTCTGTCTCTGTTCATCTCTGTTCGTCTGTCTCTGTTCATCTCTGTTCGTCTGTCTCTGTTCATCTCTGTTCGTCTCTGTTCATCTCTGTTCGTCTGTCTCTGTTCATCTCTGTTCGTCTGTCTCTGTTCGTCTCTGTCTCTGTCCGTCTCTGTTCGTCTGTCTCTGTTCGTCTCTGTTCGTCTCTGTCCGTCTCTGTTCATCTGTCTCTGTCTCTGTTCGTCTCTGTCCGTCTGTCTCTGTTCGTCTCTGTCTGTCTGTCTCTGTTCGTCTCTGTTCGTCTCTGTTCGTCTCTGTTCGTCTCTGTTCGTCTGTCTCTGTTCGTCTCTGTTCGTCTGTCTCTGTTCATCTCTGTTCGTCTGTCTCTGTTCGTCTCTGTTCATCTCTGTCTCTGTTCATCTCTGTTCGTCTCTGTCTCTGTCCGTCTGTCTCTGTTCGTCTCTGTTCATCTGTCTCTGTTCGTCTCTGTTCATCTCTGTTCGTCTGTCTCTGTTCATCTCTGTTCGTCTGTCTCTGTTCGTCTCTGTCTCTGTTCGTCTATTTTCGTCTCTGTTCGTCTGTCTCTGTTCGTCTGTCTCTGTTCGTCTGTCTCTGTCTCTTTTCGTGTCTGTTCGTCTCTGTCGGTCTGTCTCTGTCTCTTTTCGTTTCTGTTCGTCTCTTTTCGTCTGTCCGTCTCTGTCCGTCTCTGTTCGTCTGTCTCTGTTCGTCTATTTTCGTCTCTATTCGTCTCTCTCTGTTCATCTCCGTCTCTGTTCATCTCTGTCTCTTTTCGTGTCTGTTCATCTCTGTCTCTGTTCGTCTCTTTTCGTCTGTTCGTCTCTGTTCGTCTCTGTCTCTGTTCGTCTCTGTCTCTGTTCGTCTGTCTCTGTTCGTCTCTGTTCATCTGTCTCTGTTCGTCTCTGTCTCTGTTCGTCTGTCTCTGTTCGTCTCTGTCTCTGTTCGTCTGTCTCTGTTCGTCTCTGTCCGTCTCTGTCTCTGTTCGTCTCTGTCCGTCTCTGTTCATCTCTGTTCGTCTGTCTGTTCGTCTATTTTTGTCTCTGTTCGTCTCTCTCTGTTCGTCTCCGTCTCTGTTCGTCTATTTTCGTCTCTGTTCGTCTGTCTCTGTTCGTCTGTCTCTGTCTCTTTTCGTCTGTTCGTCTCTGTCTCTGTCTCTTTTCGTGTCTGTTCGTCTCTGTCTCTGTTCGTCTGTCTCTGTCTCTTTTCGTCTGTTCGTCTCTGTCTCTGTTCGTCTCTTTGTCTGTTCGTCTCTGTTCGTCTATTTTCGTCTCTGTTCATCTCTCTCTGTTCGTCTCTGTCTCTGTTCGTCTATTTTCGTCTCTGTTCGTCTGTCTCTGTTCGTCTGTCTCTGTTCGTCTCTGTCTCTTTTCGTGTCTGTTCGTCTGTCTCTGTTCGTCTCTTTTCGTCTCTGTTCGTCTGTCTCTGTTCGTCTGTCTCTGTTCGTCTGTCTCTGTTTGTCTCTTGTTCGTCTCTGTTCGTCTGTCTCTGTTCGTCTCTGTTCGTCTCTGTCTCTGTTCGTCTCTGTTCGTCTGTCTCTGTTCGTCTGTCTCTGTTCGTCTCTGTTCATCTCTGTCTGTCTCTGTTAGTCTCTGTTCATCTTTGTTCGTCTCTGTCTCTGTCCGTCTCTGTCCGTCTCTGTTCGTCTGTCTCTGTTCGTCTCTGTTCGTCTGTCTCTGTTCGTCTGTCTCTGTTCGTCTGTCTCTGTTCGTCTGTCTCTGTTCGTCTCTGTCTCTGTCCGTCTCTGTTCGTCTGTCTCTGTTCGTCTCTGTCTCTGTTCGTCTGTCTCTGTCCGTCTCTGTTCGTCTGTCTCTGTTCATCTGTCTCTGTTCGTCTCTGTCTCTGTTCGTCTCTGTCTCTGTCCGTCTCTGTTCGTCTGTCTCCGTTCGTCTCTGTTCGTCTGTCTCTGTTCGTCTCTGTTCGTCTGTCTCTGTTCGTCTGTCTCCGTGCGTCTCTGTCTCTGTCCGTCTCTGTCCATCTGTCTCTGTTCGTCTCTGTTCGTGTCCGTCTCTGTCTGTCTCTGTTCGTCTTTGTTCATCTCTGTTCGTCTCTGTCTCTGTTCGTCTGTCTCTGTTCGTCTCTGTTCGTCTCTGTTCGTCTGTCTCTGTTCGTCTGTCTCTGTTCGTCTGTCTCTGTTAGTCTCTGTTCATCTCTGTCCGTCTCTGTCCGTCACTGTTCGTCTCTGTCCGTCTCTGTCCGTCTCTGTTCGTCTCTGTTCGTCTCTGTTCGTCTGTCTCTGTTCGTCTCTGTCTCTGTCCGTCTGTCTCTGTTCGTCTCTGTTCGTCTGTCTCTGTTCGTCTCTGTCTCTGTTCATCTGTCTCTGTTCGTCTCTGTCTCTGTTCGTCTCTGTCTCTGTTCGTCTCTGTCCGTCTCTGTTCGTCTGTCTCCGTTCGTCTCTGTCTCCGTTCGTCTCTGTTCGTCTGTCTCTGTTCGTTTGTTCGTCTGTCTCTGTGCGTCTCTGTTCGTCTCTGTTCGTCTGTCTCTGTTCGTCTCTGTCCGTCTCTGTCCATCTGTCTCTGTTCGTCTCTGTCCGTCTCCTTCTCTGTTCGTCTCTGTTCGTCTCTGTCTCTGTTCGTCTCTGTCTCTGTTCATCTCTGTTCGTCTCTGTCTCTGTTCATCTCTGTCTCTGTTCGTCTCTGTCTCTGTTCATCTCTGTCTCTGTTCGTCTCTGTCTCTGTTCGTCTCTGTCTCTGTTCGTCTCTGTTCGTCTCTGTCTCTGTTCGTCTCTGTCTCTGTTCGTCTGTCTCTGTTCGTCTCTGTTCGTCTCTGTTCGTCTCTGTCTCTGTTCGTCTCTGTCTCTGTTCATCTCTGTTCGTCTCTGTCTCTGTTCATCTCTGTCTCTGTTCGTCTCTGTCTCTGTTCATCTCTGTCTGTCTCTGTTCGTCTCTGTCTCTGTTCGTCTCTGTCTCTGTTCGTCTCTGTCTCTGTTCGTCTCTGTCTCTGTTCGTCTCTGTTCGTCTCTGTTCGTCTCTGTTCATCTCTGTCTCTGTTCGTCTCTGTCTCTGTTCATCTCTGTTCGTCTCTGTCTCTGTTCGTCTCTGTCTCTGTTCGTCTCTGTCTCTGTTTGTCTCTGTTCATCTCTGTCTCTGTTCGTCTCTGTTCGTCTCTGTCTCTGTTTGTCTCTGTCTCTGTTCATCTCTGTTCGTCTCTGTCTCTGTTTGTCTCTGTTCGTCTCTGTCTCTGTTCGTCTCTGTCTCTGTTCGTCTCTGTTCGTCTCTGTCTCTGGTCGTCTCTGTTCGTCTCTGTCTCTGTTCGTCTCTGTCTCTGTTCGTCTCTGTCTCTGTTCGTCTGTCTCTGCTCATCTCCGTTCGTCTCTGTCTGTTCGTCTCTGTTCGTCTCTGTTCGTCTCTGTTCGTCTCTGTTCATCTCTGTTCGTCTCTGTCTCTGTTCATCTCTGTCTCTGTTCGTCTCTGTCTCTGTTCGTCTCTGTCTGTCTCTGTTCGTCTCTGTCTCTGTTCGTCTCTGTTCGTCTCTGTCTCTGTTCGTCTCTGTCTCTGTTCGTCTCTGTTCATCTCTGTCTCTGTTCGTCTCTGTTCATCTCTGTTCGTCTCTGTCTCTGTTCGTCTCTGTCTCTGTTTGTCTCTGTTCATCTCTGTTCGTCTCTGTCTCTGTTCGTCTCTGTCTCTGTTCGTCTCTGTCTCTGTTTGTCTCTGTCTCTGTTCATCTCTGTTCGTCTCTGTCTCTGTTTGTCTCTGTCTCTGTTCGTCTCTGTCTCTGTTCGTCTCTGTCTCTGTTCGTCTCTGTCTCTGTTCGTCTCTGTCTCTGTTCGTCTCTGTTCGTCTCTGTCTCTGGTCGTCTCTGTTCGTCTCTGTTCGTCTCTGTCTCTGTTCATCTCTGTCTCTGTTCGTCTCTGTTCATCTCTGTTCGTCTCTGTCTCTGTTCGTCTCTGTCTCTGTTTGTCTCTGTTCATCTCTGTTCGTCTCTGTCTCTGTTCGTCTCTGTCTCTGTTCGTCTCTGTCTCTGTTTGTCTCTGTCTCTGTTCATCTCTGTTCGTCTCTGTCTCTGTTTGTCTCTGTCTCTGTTCGTCTCTGTCTCTGTTCGTCTCTGTCTCTGTTCGTCTCTGTCTCTGTTCGTCTCTGTCTCTGTTCGTCTCTGTTCGTCTCTGTCTCTGGTCGTCTCTGTTCGTCTCTGTCTCTGTTCGTCTCTGTCTCTGTTCGTCTCTGTCTCTGTTCGTCTGTCTCTGCTCGTCTCCGTTCGTCTCTGTCTGTTCGTCTCTGTTCGTCTCTGTTCGTCTCTGTTCGTCTCTGTTCGTCTCTGTTCGTCTGTCTCTGTTCGTCTCCGTTCGTCTATTTTCGTCTCTGTTCGTCTATTTTCGTCTCTGTTCTTCTCTCTCTGTTCGTCTCCGTCTCTGTTCGTCTCTGTCTCTGTTTGTGTCTGTTCATCTCTGTCTCTGTTCGTCTCCGTCTCTGTTCGTCTGTCTTTGTTCGTCTCTGTCTCTGTCCGTCTCTGTCCGTCTCTGTTCGTCTCTGTTCGTCTGTCTCTGTTCATCTGTCTCTGTTCGTCTCTGTCTCTGTTCGTCTCTGTCTCTGTTCGTCTCTGTCTCTGTTCGTCTCTGTTCGTCTGTTCGTCTGTGTCTCTGTTCGTCTGTTCGTCTGTCTCTGTTCGTCTCTGTTCGTCTGTCTCTGTTCGTCTCTGTCTCTGTTCGTCTCTGTCTCTGTTCGTCTCTGTCTCTGTTCGTCTCTGTCTCTGTTCGTCTCTGTTCGTCTCTGTTCGTCTCTGTTCGTCTGTCTCTGTCTGTCTCTGTTCGTCTCTGTTCGTCTCTGTTCGTCTCTGTCTCTGTTCGTCTCTGTTCGTCTCTGTTCGTCTCTGATCGTCTCCGTTTGTCTCTGTCTGTCTCTGTTCGTCTCTGTTCGTCTCTGTCTCTGTTCGTCTCTGTCTCTGTTCGTCTCTGTCTCTGTTCGTCTCTGTCTCTGTTCGTCTCTGTTCGTCTCTGTTCGTCTGTCTCTGTCTGTCTCTGTCTGTCTCTGTTCGTCTCTGTTCGTCTCTGTTCGTCTGTCTCTGTCTCTGTCTGTCTCTGTTCGTCTCTGTTCGTCTCTGTTCGTCTCTGTTCGTCTCTGTTCGTCTCTGTTCGTCTCTGTCTCTGTTCGTCTCTGTTCGTCTCTGTTCGTCTCTGATCGTCTCCGTTTGTCTCTGTCTGTCTCTGTTCGTCTCTGTTCGTCTCTGTCTCTGTTCGTCTCTGTCTCTGTTCGTCTCTGTCTCTGTTCGTCTGTCTCTGTCTGTCTCTGTCTGTCTCTGTTCGTCTCTGTTCGTCTCTGTTCGTCTCTGTTCGTCTCTGTTCGTCTCTGTTCGTCTCTGTCTCTGATCGTCTCTGATCGTCTCCGTTTGTCTCTGTCTGTCTCTGTTCGTCTCTGTTCGTCTCTGTCTCTGTTCGTCTCTGTCTCTGTTCGTCTCTGTCTCTGTTCGTCTCTGTCTCTGTTCGTCTCTGTTCGTCTCTGTTCGTCTCTGTCTCTGTCTGTCTCTGTCTGTCTCTGTTCGTCTTTGTTCGTCTCTGTTCGTCTCTGTTCGTCTCTGTTCGTCTCTGTTCGTCTGTCTCTGTCTGTCTCTGTTCGTCTCTGTTCGTCTCTGTTCGTCTCTGTTCGTCTCTGTTCGTCTCTGTTCGTCTCTGTTCGTCTCTGTTCGTCTCTGTCTCTGTTCGTCTCTGTTCGTCTCTGTTCGTCTCTGATCGTCTCCGTTTGTCTCTGTCTGTCTCTGTTCGTCTCTGTTCGTCTCTGTCTCTGTTCGTCTCTGTCTCTGTTCGTCTCTGTCTCTGTTCGTCCGTCTCTGTCTGTCTCTGTCTGTCTCTGTTCGTCTCTGTTCGTCTCTGTTCGTCTCTGTTCGTCTCTGTTCGTCTCTGTTCGTCTCTGTTCGTCTCTGTTCGTCTCTGTTCGTCTCTGTCTCTGTTCGTCTCTGTTCGTCTCTGTTCGTCTCTGTCTCTGTTCGTCTCTGATCGTCTCTGATCGTCTCTGTTCGTCTCTGTTCGTCTCTGTCTCTGTTCGTCTCTGTTCTTCTCTGATCGTCTCCGTTTGTCTCTGTTCGTCTCTGTCTCTGTTCGTCTCTGTTCTTCTCTGATCGTCTCCGTTTGTCTCTGTTCGTCTCTGTCTCTGTTCGTCTCTGTTCGTCTCTGATCGTCTCTGATCGTCTCTGTTCGTCTCTGTTCGTCTCTGTTCGTCTCTGATCGTCTCCGTTTGTCTCTGATCGTCTCCGTGCTCTGACCTTGTCGTCCAGCTGCTTGTACAGCTTGGCGAGCTCCGCCTCACACTTGTCCTTCTCCACGTCGGTGAGTCGGACTCCGGGCATGTTGGGGGTGGACGCCGCCTTCTCGTTCATGATGTTGTCCAGAGCCAGAACCTCCTCTTTGGCCTTTTCTTTGTCGAACTGCTCCTCCAGCGGAACACTCTCCCCTGAGTCAGAGCGCAGGAGTCAGAGGGCAGGAGTCAGAGGGCAGGAGTCAAGAGAGCAGGAGTCAGAGGGCAGGAGTCAGAGGGCAGGAGTCAGAGGGCAGGAGTCAGAGGGCAGGAGTCAGAGGGCAGGAGTCAGAGGGCAGGAGTCAGAGGGCAGGAGTCAGAGCGCAGGAGTCAAGAGAGCAGGAGTCAGAGGGCAGGAGTCAGACGGCAGGAGTCAGACGGCAGGAGTCAGAGCGCAGGAGTCAAGAGAGCAGGAGTCAGAGGGCAGGAGTCAGACGGCAGGAGTCAGACGGCAGGAGTCAGACGGCAGGAGTCAGAGCGCAGGAGTCAGAGCGCAGGAGTCAGAGCGCAGGAGTCAGAGGGCAGGAGTCAAGAGGGCAGGAGTCAGAGCGCAGGAGTCAGAGGGCAGGAGTCAAGAGGGCAGGAGTCAGAGGGCAGGAGTCAAGAGGGCAGGAGTCAGAGGGCAGGAGTCAGAGGGCAGGAGTCAAGAGGGCAGGAGTCAAGAGGGCAGGAGTCAGAGGGCAGGAGTCAGAGGGCAGGAGTCAAGAGGGCAGGAGTCAGAGGGCAGGAGTCAAGAGGGCAGGAGTCAAGAGGGCAGGAGTCAAGAGGGCAGGAGTCAGAGGGCAGGAGTCAAGAGGGCAGGAGTCAAGAGGGCAGGAGTCAAGAGGGCAGGAGTCAAGAGGGCAGGAGTCAAGAGGGCAGGAGTCAGAGGGCAGGAGTCAAGAGGGCAGGAGTCAAGAGGGCAGGAGTCAGAGGGCAGGAGTCAAGAGGGCAGGAGTCAGAGGGCAGGAGTCAAGAGGGCAGGAGTCAAGAGGGCAGGAGTCAAGAGGGCAGGAGTCAAGAGGGCAGGAGTCAGAGCGCAGGAGTCAAGAGGGCAGGAGTCAGAGGGCAGGAGTCAGAGGGCAGGAGTCAAGAGGGCAGGAGTCAAGAGGGCAGGAGTCAAGAGGGCAGGAGTCAGAGGGCAGGAGTCAGAGGGCAGGAGTCAGAGGGCAGGAGTCAGAGGGCAGGAGTCAGAGGGCAGGAGTCAGAGGGCAGGAGTCAGAGGGCAGGAGTCAGAGGGCAGGAGTCAGAGGGCAGGAGTCAGAGGGCAGGAGTCAGAGGGCAGGAGTCAGAGGGCAGGAGTCAGAGGGCAGGAGTCAGAGGGCAGGAGTCAAGAGGGCAGGAGTCAAGAGGGCAGGAGTCAGAGGGCAGGAGTCAAGAGGGCAGGAGTCAGAGGGCAGGAGTCAGAGGGCAGGAGTCAAGAGGGCAGGAGTCAGAGCGCAGGAGTCAGAGGGCAGGAGTCAAGAGGGCAGGAGTCAGAGGGCAGGAGTCAAGAGGGCAGGAGTCAGAGGGTAGGAGTCAGAGGGCAGGAGTCAAGAGGGCAGGAGTCAGAGGGCAGGAGTCAGAGGGCAGGAGTCAGAGGGCAGGAGTCAGAGGGCAGGAGTCAGAGGGCAGGAGTCAAGAGGGCAGGAGTCAAGAGGGCAGGAGTCAGAGGGCAGGAGTCAGAGGGCAGGAGTCAGAGGGCAGGAGTCAGAGGGCAGGAGTCAGAGGGCAGGAGTCAGAGGGCAGGAGTCAGAGGGCAGGAGTCAGAGGGCAGGAGTCAGAGGGCAGGAGTCAGAGGGCAGGAGTCAGAGGGCAGGAGTCAGAGGGCAGGAGTCAGAGGGCAGGAGTCAGAGGGCAGGAGTCAAGAGGGCAGGAGTCAAGAGGGCAGGAGTCAAGAGGGCAGGAGTCAGAGGGCAGGAGTCAGAGGGCAGGAGTCAGAGGGCAGGAGTCAGAGGGCAGGAGTCAGGGGGCTGGGGCTCGGGTCTGGGTCTGGGGCTTAGGTCTGGGTCTGGTCTCGGTCTTTGGTCTGGGTCCTGGTCCTGGTCCTGGTCCTGGTCCGGGTCCGGGTCTGGACTCACCGTTCCTCCAGCGGTTCAGCTCGTTCTCCAGCCAGGTCACCGTGTTCCTCAGCGTCTTGTTTTTCTCCTTCTCGCGTTCATACTTTTGTTTCCACTGCTCGGCCGTGAGCTCGATGTTCACCGTGACGGTGTTTTTGATCGTCTTCGCCCTGAAGAGGATCAAACCGGGAGTAAACCAGGTCTAAACCAGGACTAAACCAGGACTAAACCAGGACTGAACTAGGTCTAAACCAGGACTAAACCAGGACTAAACCAGGTCTAAACCAGGACTAAACCAGGACTAAACCAGGACTAAACCAGGTCTAAACCAGGTCTAAACCAGAGCTAAACCAGGACTGAACCAGGTCTAAACCAGGTCTAAACCAGGACTAAACCAGGACTAAACCAGGACTAAACCAGGACTCCAGCCCAGGATTCTGACCTCTGTCCGAACATGAGCGTGGACTTGGTCTCGGCCTCGTTGTAGGAGGACGGCGAGCAGCAGATCACGATGGTGGTGCGACAGTTTCCCCCCAGCGAGTCCTGCAGGATCCGGGTCATTTTGCTGTCCCTGTACGGGATGTACGCCTGCGAAACGGGAAAACGTACCACAAACCGCTTTGGGATTACGCTTCACGACGGCAGTAACAAGTCAAAGAAGATTAAGATGAAAATAATATTAGAATAGTGAGTAAAAGTGTATTTCAAATTAAAAGGGAAAAAAAACAATACTGTATTTTTCGGGCTATAAGTCGCACTTTTAGCTAAACCAGGATTAAACCAGGTCTAAACCAGGACTATACCAGGACTGAACCAGGGCTAAATCAGGGACTAAAACAGGACTAAACCAGGACTGAACCAGGACTGAACCAGGGCTAAATCAGGGACTAAAACAGGACTAAACCAGGACTGAACCAGGACTGAACCAGGACTAAATCAGGGACTAAAACAGGACTAAACCAGGACTGAACCAGGACTGAACCATGGCTAAATCAGGGACTAAAACAGGACTAAACCAGGACTGAACCAGGACTGAACCAGGACTGAACCAGGGACTAAACCAGGACTAAACCAAGGACTAAACAAGGGCTAAAACAGGACTATACCCCAGGACTAATCCAGGACTAAACCAGGATTAAACCAGGACTAAACCAGGACTGATCCAGGACTAAACCAGGACTAAACCGGGACTAGACCGGGACTAGACCGGGACTAAACCAGGGACTAAACCAGGGACTAAACCAGGGACTAAACCAGGGACTAAACCAGGGACTAAACCAGGGACTAAAACCTGAAAAAAACATGATTGTATTTTTCGGACTATAAGACGGAGTTTTTTCAGGGTTTGTGTGCGACTCAGAACCTTCTGAAAGTGCAAAAGTGAAACTCACGGTTCCTTCGGCCAGAGCGGAGATCACGTTCCCCAGAGACGACAGAGACTTGTTGATGTTTTTGGCTTCGTCCAGAACGGCACCTTCAGCTCCGGTTTTACTGACCTGAACAGGGTCAGAAAGAACAGAAGAACAGGGTCAGAAAGAACAGAAGAACAGGGTCAGAAAGAACAGAAGAACAGGGTCAGAAAGAAAAAAAACTATGTCAGTCGTTTTGTGTTTCGTTTGTGCTGCAAAAAGTTTCGTTTGTGCTTCTGCTTCTTTAGTTTTGGAGAAATTAACGATTCTTTTACAGGTCAAACTGGGGTCAGAGCCACAGGAAGAAGAAAAATGCTCGAAAACGCCCAAAATGGAGTCAATCGTTTGTGTGATTCTGGCTCTTCAGATATTCACAGTTTTATTTTCGGTCGATGACGTCGTCCAGAACCTCAGAATGTGAAACAGCCTCAAAACAGGAAGAAAATGATGTCAAACGTTTGTATTTGGTTTGTGCTGTTTTGTGCTGTGACAGTTTCATTTGTGTGAGTTTATTTCTAAAATTATTCCTTATTATTTCTGTGGTAATTACAGGACGTCATTTCTGCTCAGCTGACGGAGACAAACTCCACAAAACTAGAGAAGAGAAACGACCTGAGGCTGTGGAAAAGTCTGTGTTATTATAAAATCTGAATCAAAAGCAAAAGACTAAAGACTGAAACAGACTTTTCCTCAGCCTCAGGTCGTTTCTCTTCACTAGTTTTGCTGACGTCGCTTCCGTCAGGCAGACGCAGGGAGGGCATCTGACACGCACGGGGGGAGGGCATCTGACACGCACGGGGGGAGGGCATCTGACGTACCTTCTCACTGCCGGCCAAGTCCACCAGGTAGAGCTTCCCGCTGAGCTTCTGTTCTGTCTGAGTGTTTTCCTGTTTGACGTTTATCAGGAAAATACTGTGGCTCCTGGAACTGTGCTCGTTCATGTCTGAAGAACGTCAGGAAAATCAGGAGGAAAATCAGGAAAAACATCAGGAAAAAATCAGCATCTCTCCTCCTTTTTGCTCGTTTTTTATCTTTTCTTTTCTTACTTGTGACGGCGACGTGGCGGTTGGACTTCCCCTCGTCGATGGTGTCCATGACCTCCTCCGGGCTGCACACGAAGCGCTCAGTGCATCCCTGAAACAGAACCACCTTTAGGACCAGGACTGGACCGGGACTGGACCAGGACTAAGGCTAAACCAGAGCTAAACCAGGACTAAACCAGGACTAAATTAGGGCTAAACCAGGACTGAACCAGGACTGAACCAGGGCTAAACCAGGGCTAAACCAGGGCTAAACCAGGACTAAACCAGGACTAAATTAGGGCTAAACCAGGACTGAACCAGGACTGAACCAGGACTAAATTAGGGCTTAACCAGGACTGAACCAGGGCAAAACCAGGGCAAAACCAGGACTAAACCAGGACTAAACCAGGGCTAAACCAGGGCTGAACCAGGACTAAACCCGGACTAAACCAGGACTAAACCAGGACTAAACCAGGACTAAACCAGGACTACATTGTACATTGGCTGTAACATTTATTCATGTTATAATTTGGTGTTTTGGTTCCAGGTGATTCTCCGATCAGAAGCAGAACGAGCCTCACATGAACCTAAAACGCCTCTCTGATCTAAGGCCCAGCACCTGCAGCCCAACTCAGTGCTAGTGCAGCCTGTGCAGCTCAGGGAGGGACAAACTGTGGTGTGTCTGCGGGGTCACGTGGCCCCAGAGTCTCACCTTGACGTAGGGGACGCGGTTTTTGTCCTCGTGAACAGACAGGTTTGTTTTGGACACTGGAACAGAAGAAGAGAGCAGCTCAGAGCCTGTGCAAGACCTACAGGATCTGGTGTCTAATGTGGTCTAATGTGGCCTAATGTGGTCTAATGTGGTCTAATGTGCTCTAATGTGCTCTAATGTGGTCTAATGTGCTCTGATGTGCTCTGATGTGATCTAATGTGCTCTAATGTGATCTAATGTGCTCTGATGTGGTCTAATGTGGTCTAATGAGATCTAATGTGGTCTAATGTGGTCTAATGTGCTCTGATGTGATCTAATGTGATCTAATGTGCTCTAATGTGATCTAATGTGCTCTGATGTGGTCTAATGTGGTGTAATGTGGTCTAATGTGCTCTGATGTGGTCTAATGTGGTCTAATGTGCTCTAATGTGCTCTGATGTGGTCTAATGTGGTCTAATGTGCTCTAATGTGCTCTGATGTGGTCTAATGTGATCTAATGTGATCTAATGTGATCTAATGTGCTCTGATGTGGTCTAATGTGATCTAATGTGGTCTAATGTGGTCTAATGTGATCTAATGTGCTCTAATGTGCTCTGATGTGGTCTAATGTGGTCTAATGTGGTCTAATGTGCTCTAATGTGCTCTGATGTGCTCTGATGTGGTCTAATGTGATCTAATGTGATCTAATGTGATCTAATGTGCTCTGATGTGGTCTAATGTGATCTAATGTGGTCTAATGTGGTCTAATGTGATCTAATGTGCTCTAATGTGCTCTGATGTGGTCTAATGTGGTCTAATGTGGTCTAATGTGCTCTAATGTGCTCTAATGTGCTCTGATGTGGTCTAATGTGATCTAATGTGGTCTAATGTGCTCTAATGTGCTCTGATGTGGTCTAATGTGGTCTAATGTGGTCTGATGTGATACAATGTGATCTAATGTGCTCTAATGTGGTCTAATGTGATCTAATGAGGTCTAATGTGGTCTAATGTGGTCTAATGTGATCTAATGTGGTCTAATGTGGTCTAATGTGCTCTGATGTGGTCTAATGTGGTCTAATGTGCTCTGATGTGGTCTAATGTGGTCTAATGTGGTCTAATGTGGTCTAATGTGCTCTGATGTGGTCTAATGTGGTCTAATGTGGTCTAATGTGCTCTGATGTGGTCTAATGTGGTCTAATGTGATCTAATGTGGTCTAATGTGGTCTAATGTGCTCTGATGTGGTCTAATGTGGTCTAATGTGCTCTGATGTGGTCTAATGTGGTCTAATGTGGTCTAATGTGGTCTAATGTGCTCTGATGTGGTCTAATGTGGTCTAATGTGGTCTAATGTGCTCTGATGTGGTCTAATGTGATCTAACGTGATCTAATGTGATCTAACGTAATCTAATGTGGTCTAATGTGGTCTAATGTGCTCTGATGTGGTCTAATGTGGTCTAATGTGCTCTGATGTGGTCTAATGTGATCTAACGTGATCTAATGTGATCTAACGTAATCTAATGTGATCTAACGTAATCTAATGTGATTTAATGTGATCCAATGTGCTCTAATGTGATCTAATGTGATCTGATGTGCTCTGTGATCTGATGTAATCTAATGTGATATTATGTGATCTAATGTGCTCTGATGTGATCTAATATTTTCTCTAAAGAGAGTATTTCCCCCAGATATAAATGTATTGTTCACCATTAAGACCAAGGCCTAGAGAACAGCACATTGGGCTGTAAAAAAAAGTCTTCAATTTATCAGTAAGTCAATTTCATCTGTGTCTGTAACCAAAGCCCAGGTCGACCTTATTGAAACAAAAGATAAACACTTTCACAAACTGGATTTTCGTTTTGGTGTCAAACATTATGAGAACGTGCAGAATAAACCATCCTTAATTTGTGATTTAAGATTATTATTTTTAAGATTTTTGCAAGAACATTCACACTTGTTTTGCCATTTTGGTCACTTTTTAGGTTCAAAATTGTGCTTACCTAGCAAAACTCTTCTAATGTACAGAGAAATTAATATGTGACAAATATAAGAAAGCAATTGCATTTTAAATGTATGTTTAAAAGCATCAGAAGAATGTGTTTTTGAATGTTGTGCCACACTTTTGAATATAATTGTCCCAGTGTGATGTCATGGCTATGTTTGGCACGTTTCCGGTCATTTTCAACACATTTTCAACTTTTCTTCACAAATTGCTTCATGACTGCTGCAAAGTTATAATTTATATTTACAATAGTTATATTCCCACCAAATTAAGTCAAAATTAGAGAACAATAAAAAGCCGTCACACTTCAACGTGACATGATGTGTTAAAAAACAAAGCACCGCTCACCGTCCAGAAGGTCTCGGATCTTGTCCAAATAAATTTCAAAATACGACACCTGCAAAACAGAAAAATGCAGCGGTTTGAGAAACTCTGAATAATTCTGTCCTGACGTCAAACGTCGTGCTTTTCTTCAGAACTTTAGAACCCAAATGTGAAATGGAGACGTTTCTGACCTTGATATGAAACTCCAGGTTCTCGTCCATAGAGTAGATGTAATTGAAGATGTCCTGGACGATGCGCGGGATTATCCCCATCGAGTCCGTGTCGTGAAGGTTCCCCTGAAAAAAAAACAAGGACACGTTTGAACTGTGATCTCCAGTCTGAGCTCAGCGACAAAGCAACGAATTACATTTACTCACAGGACTGTAATTGAGTAGTTTTTATGAGTAATCTGTCATTTTTAAAGTCGTTTTTGGAATAGGTCATTTTATTTTTACACGAGTACATTTTAAAACAGCCTGCGTGAAGTCGCCTCATCAAACACAAAACTACACAAAACTATGTCAATTGTTTGTTTTTCTTTAGTTTTGGAGAAATGAACGATTCTTTTACAGGTCAAACTGGGGTCAGTTCCACAGGAAGCTTCAAAATGCTCGAAAACGCCCAAAATGGAGAGAAACGATCTGAGGCTGTGGAAAATATACATCATTATGTAAAATATGAGTCAAAAGCAAATGACTAAAGACTGAGACAGACTTTTCCTCAGCCTCAGGTCGTTTCTCTTCTCTAGTTTTGTGGAGTTTGTCTCCGTCAGCTGAGCAGAAATGACGTCCTATAATTACCACAGAAATAATAATGAATCATTTTAGAAATAAACTCACACAAATGAAACTGTCACAGCACAAAACAGCACAAACCAAATACAAACGAGTGACTCCATTTTGGGCGTTTTGGAGCATTTTGAAGCTTCCTGTGGGACTGACCCCAGTTTGACCTGTAAAAGAATCGTTAATTCCTTCCAAAACTAGAGAAGCACAAACGAAACTTTCTGCATGACAAACGAAACACAAACGATGGACATAGTTTTTGTGTAGGTTTGTGTTTGATGGGGCGACTTCACGGAAGTTTTGAAACAAGTATTTTATTTCGGAACACGCCCTTGTTCCCGAGTAAAATCTGTTGGAAATGAAACTGCGCGCGCTGCATTTTCACGACAGAACGTACGGCCACTGTGCAGAACTGTCAGTCTTGGATGAACTTGGATGATGTGGAGCAGAGTCAGAGATCGAGGTCACGGACGATATTCAAGAAGAAGCTGCAGTGAATAATTCTCGAGAGGAAAGTGAAGGAAACCCTCGGCCAAACCTCGGACGGATATTTGTGTTCAAAAGCAAAATATTAAACATAATAGCGAGCAACGTTAACGTGTTAACACATGCGATTAAACCTTAAAAAAATGTCGCACTACTGTTTTTTAACGCAGATTAATCCCACAGTTTATTCTGAACGCTCCTCTGTGGAAAGTGCGGAGGCGGCGCAGGTTATTAGGTCAGTGATCAGGTCCATACGCGGATGTGAAGACGACAGATGAGACGGTGACTGGTGCTCAGCCGCAAATTTCTCTGCAACACCGCAAAAAACAAAATCTAGTCAAACTAAAATGACTTGGATTAAGAAAGTTTTACCATTATTTGAGTAAATTTCACTTGACAAGTAAAATGATCTGCCAGCGTAATAAGATTTTTGTACTTAATCTCATAATTATGACTTTTAATCTCATAATTATCACTTTTAAGGTCATAATTATCACTTTTAAGATCATAATTATCACTTTTAAGGTCATAATTATGACTTTCTGTGAGGCTTTTATTTTTATTTACTGGCGGAAAAGGGATTCCATATTCTATTTCTTCATGTCGTCTGCACTGAAACGGAGCAAAGGATCATGGTCTATGTAGTTCCCTCTGTTTTTTTTTAGCTATTTCTGCATCAGAACTGTTCATTTAAGCAAAGAGACTTGGGATTCCAGATATTGTGACGCTCCATGATGTTATTGTGAGACCTTTGACGATTCGATATCACCAGATTTACGTTATTGTTACGTCCCTAAAATCCTGTTCATAATCTCTGACGTCGCACTCGCTTCGTCCACTTCTTTACACAGTCGTGGCCTGAGCGACACGTTCACTCGAGCGTCATTGCACTAAACGAGGAGTCAGGAGAGCGACTGACGCCTTTTTTTACGGAGGACGAAAACGCCGCTCGAGTTTAGCACGAGTCTCACCTCCATCGTGTGCGTTTTCCCTGAGGACGTCTGGCCGTAGGCGAAGATCGTCCCGTTGTATCCCTCGAGCACATCTGCAACACGACAAACGTCAGGAGGAGGAGCAGGAGGAGGAGGAGGAGCAGTAGTGGCAGTAGTAGCAGTAGCAGTAGCAGCAGTGGCAGTAGTAGCAGTAGTAGTAGTAGTAGTAGTATTTGCAGTAGTATTTGCAGTAAAAGTACCTTTGACGATCTTCTGGGCGCAGGCGTTGTAAACCTGCTCTTGAGTGGTGCTGGACTGGAAAACCCTGTCGAACATGTACGGCTTCCCCTGAGAGAGAGAGGAGGAGAGGAGCAGAGGAGGGAGGAGGAGAGAGGAGGAGAGGAGCAGAGGAGGGAGGAGGAGAGGAGCAGAGGAGGAGGAAAGAGGAGAGGAGGAGAAGAGCAGAGGAGGGAGGAGGAGAGGAGCAGAGGAGGGAGGAGGAGAGAGGAGGAGAGGAGCAGAGGAGGGAGGAGGAGAGAGGAGAAGAGGAGCAGAGGAGGGAGGAGGAGAGAGGAGGAGAAGAGGAGGAGAAGAGAGGAGAGGAGGAGAGAGGAGGAGAGGAGCAGAGGAGGGAGGAGGAGAGGAGGAGGAAAGAGGAGAGGAGGAGAAGAGCAGAGGAGGGAGGAGGAGAGGAGCAGAGGAGGGAGGAGGAGGAAAGAGGAGAGGAGAGAGGAGGAGAGGAGGAGAGGAGGGAGGAGGAGAGGAGAAGTGGAGAGAAGGAGGAGGAGAGGAGGGAGGAGGAGAGGAGGAGGAAAGAGGAGAGGAGGAGAGAAGCAGAGGGAGGAGGAGAGAG
>CM068359.1:1480030-1492530 GCA_034769755.1 Odontamblyopus lacepedii
GGCAAATATTACTGTTTATCTGCAGATGAACTTGGGACTAAACCAGGTCTAAACCAGGACTGAACCAGGACTGAACCAGGACTAAACCAGGACTGAACCAGGACTGAACCAGGACTAAACCGGCCTCTTTGGGAGCAGCTCTCAGATCCTGGTGGAGACTTTATGACCACAGCAAAGTCCAGCTCTGACTCACAGTTTAACCAGCGTCACATGACTCGGGCACTTCAGGTTCAACTATGACACATGTTTAAAGGTGCAATGTGGAACTTTTCTGCCATCTTCCCTATGGAAGTGATGCTTCTTTTAATAAACGCATCTCCATGGTGACGAGCAGGTGGCGTCGTGTAAACTCACATGTTACACAGAGCAGCTTTAAGTGACATTTAACATAAGCGCAGCGTGACCGGGCGTTTCAGAGCTGCTCCTGCGCCTGCCTGCCCCTGTCTGCCCCTGTCTGCCCCTGCCTGCCCCTGTCTGCCCCTGCCTGCCCCTGTTTGCCCCTGCCTGCCCCTGCCTGCCCCTGTCTGCCCCTGCCTGCCCCTGTCTACCCCTGCCCGCCCTGTCTGCCCCTGCCTGCCCCTGCCTGCCCCTGTCTGCTCCTGCCCGCCCCTGTCTGCTCCTGCCTGCCCCTGTCTGCTCCTGCCCGCTCCTGCCCCTGTCTGCCCCTGCCCGCTCTCGCCATCGTGCCTCCTCCATCATCACTGCACAAGTCTAAACTGAGCTGACCACGTGAAGGTGCCAAAGAATTATGACAAAAATAAACGGAAACGTCCTCAGATCGTGACGTTTGGACCGGAACAGCCGCGCACGAGAGCCGTACGGTCCAAAAACCACGCGCGCCTCTCCAGACCGCTGCGTAACGCCCTGGCACAGGCCTGACAACAGCTGGCACAAGCGTGCCAACAGCTGGCACCGTGCGCTATGGCACAGGGCGCGTCAGTGCGCATCGCCACACGCCCCTGAATCCTTCGCTGTGTCCGAGTGGCGCAGACTCGGATCTGAGGATCTGAACAGCTGCGGTTCGGGCTTTGTGCTGACGCCGCCTGTTCGCCCCAGCGGCCCGAACCACGTACACAAGCAGAACCTCACACAGACAGCGGCCCGGGCGGGGCGGGGTGGACCCGGGCTGTGTCCGGGCTGTGTCCGGGCTGTCAGAGCACAAAGCCCCGATGGTGCGGTTCGGGGCGCTGGTTCCGGCTGACAGCAGGTGACAGCGCCCCGGGCCGGAGGTGCCGGAGGTACCGGATGAGGCGTGGTGTTTGGCTCCTGTGGAGTGACTGTCCCGGGACAAAGGCTCCGGGCGGAGGAGGGCGCGGCGGAGGCGGCTGCTCAGGGCCCGGACACGGAGCTGGTTCTTCTATTTAGCTCCTTTAGCCTCCTTAGCCTTTAGCTCCGAGGCGCTAATGCTAAAGATGCTAAAGCTGCTAAAGATGCTAACGCCGCAGACGCAGCGGAACTAATGACGCCCCGGGGCTGCGGCGGGGGCTCGGCCCGCGGGCCCGGATCACTCACCGCGATCACCACCGTGTCCTCTCCCTGGAACTTGGGGATGTACTTGTCTCCTCGGGTGACCTCGGAGCTGTTCAGGGGCCTGAAGCGGCACATCACTTTGATGGTGCACTCCGCCGGGTCCGCCATCTTCTCCCTGCTTCACCGAGCGCAGCGACAGAACAGCGGCGTCAGGAGGGTCTCCGGGGGGCGGCCAGGGGACGGACGGGAGCCCGGGACCCTCGCTCCCTCTCTGGGCGTAAGGAAAGGACCGGGTCGCGGGTTCGGGCGCGTTTTGGCTGCGTTTCGGGAGCGTTCAGAGCGCGGTCGGAGCGGAGGCCATGACAGCGGCGAGAACGGAGCACATGACGTCACCTCTGCGCGCCCCGCCCCGGTGCACCACTGCGTGACGTCACCGGCGTAAACAAAAGCGCAGCGTCAGAGAAAAGCCCAACAGAACCAGAGAAAAGCCCGACAGAACCAGAGAAAAGCCCGACAGAACCAGAGAAAAGCCAACAGAACCAGAGAAAAGCCAACAGAACCAGAGAAAAGCCCGACAGAACCAGAGAAAAGCCCAACAGAACCAGAGAAAAGCCCAACAGAACCACAGAAAAGCCCAACAGAACCAGAGAAAAGCCCAACAGAACCAGAGAAAAGCCAACAGAACCAGAGAAAAGCCCAACAGAACCAGAGAAAAGCCCGTCAGAACCAGAGAAAAGCCCAACAGAACCAGAGAAAAGCCCGACAGAACCAGAGAAAAGCCCAACAGAACCAGAGAAAAGCCCGACAGAACCAGAGAAAAGCCCAACAGAACCAGAGAAAAGCCAACAGAACCAGAGAAAAGCCCAACAGAACCAGAGAAAAGCCAACAGAACCAGAGAAAAGCCCAACAGAACCAGAGAAAAGCCCAACAGAACCAGAGAAAAGCCCAACAGAACCAGAGAAAAGCCCAACAGAACCAGAGAAAAGCCCGACAGAACCAGAGAAAAGCCCAACAGAACCAGAGAAAAGCCCGTCAGAACCAGAGAAAAGCCCGACAGAACCAGAGAAAAGCCCAACAGAACCAGAGAAAAGCCAACAGAACCAGAGAAAAGCCCAACAGAACCAGAGAAAAGCCCGTCAGAACCAGAGAAAAGCCCGACAGAACCAGAGAAAAGCCCGACAGAACCAGAGAAAAGCCCGACAGAACCAGAGAAAAGCCCGTCAGAACCAGAGAAAAGCCCGACAGAACCAGAGAAAAGCCCAACAGAACCAGAGAAAAGCCCGACAGAACCAGAGAAAAGCCCGACAGAACCAGAGAAAAGCCAACAGAACCAGAGAAAAGCCCGACAGAACCAGAGAAAAGCCCAACAGAACCAGAGAAAAGCCCAACAGAACCAGAGAAAAGCCCGACAGAACCAGAGAAAAGCCCGACAGAACCAGAGAAAAGCCCAACAGAACCAGAGAAAAGCCCGACAGAACCAGAGAAAAGCCCAACAGAACCAGAGAAAAGCCCGTCAGAACCAGAGAAAAGCCCGACAGAACCAGAGAAAAGCCCAACAGAACCAGAGAAAAGCCAACAGAACCAGAGAAAAGCCCAACAGAACCAGAGAAAAGCCCGTCAGAACCAGAGAAAAGCCCAACAGAACCAGAGAAAAGCCCGACAGAACCAGAGAAAAGCCCGACAGAACCAGAGAAAAGCCCGTCAGAACCAGAGAAAAGCCCGACAGAACCAGAGAAAAGCCCAACAGAACCAGAGAAAAGCCCGACAGAACCAGAGAAAAGCCCGACAGAACCAGAGAAAAGCCAACAGAACCAGAGAAAAGCCCGACAGAACCAGAGAAAAGGGTCATCAGAACAGCTTCTCCTGCTGTTATAAAAGACACTTTCTCATTATTACTTTATGATATTTTTACCTTTATTTCTAAACTAAGAAAAATGAGACTCTGAACATAAATGACGTCTGCACCAAAGAGTCTGAGGAACTTTGAGTCACTGCGTTTTACTTCATTTTCTTATATTTACTATTTAGTAACGGCATCAAGTCCTGTTTTAGTTTAGTCCTGGTTTAGTCCTGGTTTAGTCCCGGTTTAGACCTGGTTTAGTCCTGGTTTAGTCTTGGTTTAGTCCCAGTTTAGTCCTGGTTTAGACCTGGTTTAGTCCTGGTTTAGACCTGGTTTAGACCTGGTTTAGTCCTGGTTTAGACCTGGTCCAGTTCTGCTTTAGTCCTGGTTTAGTTCTTGTTTAGTCTTAGTTTAGACCTGGTTTAGTCCTGGTTTAGACCTGGTCCAGTTCTGCTTTAGTCCTGGTTTAGTTCTTGTTTAGTCTTAGTTTAGTCCTGGTTTAGTCCTGGTCCAGTTCTGCTTTAGTCCTGGTTTAGTTCTTGTTTAGTCTTAGTTTAGACCTGGTTTAGACCTGGGTTAGTCCTGGTCCAGTTCTGCTTTCGTCCTGGTTTAGTTCTTGTTTAGTCTTAGTTTAGTCCTGGTTTAGTCCCAGTTTAGACCTGGTCCAGTTCTGCTTTAGTCCTGGTTTAGTTCTTGTTTAGTCTTAGTTTAGTCCTGGTCCAGTTCTGCTTTAGTCCTGGTTTAGTTCTTGTTTAGTCTTAGTTTAGTCCTGGTTTAGTCCTGGTTTAGACCTGGTCCAGTTCTGCTTTAGTCCTGGTTTAGTTCTTGTTTAGTCTTAGTTTAGTCCTGGTTTAGTCCTGGTCCAGTTCTGCTTTAGTCCTGGTTTAGTTCTTGTTTAGTCTTAGTTTAGTCCTGGTTTAGACCTGGTCCAGTTCTGCTTTAGTCCTGGTTTAGTTCTTGTTTAGTCTTAGTTTAGTCCTGGTCCAGTTCTGCTTTAGTCCTGGTTTAGTTCTTGTTTAGTCTTAGTTTAGACCTGGTTTAGTCCTGGTTTAGACCTGGTCCAGTTCTGCTTTAGTCCTGGTTTAGTTCTTGTTTAGTCTTAGTTTAGACCTGGTTTAGACCTGGGTTAGTCCTGGTCCAGTTCTGCTTTCGTCCTGGTTTAGTTCTTGTTTAGTCTTAGTTTAGTCCTGGTTTAGTCCCAGTTTAGACCTGGTCCAGTTCTGCTTTAGTCCTGGTTTAGTTCTTGTTTAGTCTTAGTTTAGTCCTGGTCCAGTTCTGCTTTAGTCCTGGTTTAGTTCTTGTTTAGTCTTAGTTTAGTCCTGGTTTAGTCCCAGTTTAGACCTGGTCCAGTTCTGCTTTAGTCCTGGTTTAGTTCTTGTTTAGTCTTAGTTTAGTCCTGGTTTAGTCCCAGTTTAGACCTGGTCCAGTTCTGCTTTAGTCCTGGTTTAGTTCTTGTTTAGTCTTAGTTTAGTCCTGATTTAGTCCCAGTTTAGACCTGGTTTACTCCTGGTTCAGTTCTTGTTTATTTAGTCCTGGTTTATTCTTGGTTTAGTCCTAGTTGAGGTCTGGTCTAGTCCTGGTCTAGTCCTGGTCTAGTCCCAGTTTAGTCCTGGCTCTGCCCCTCCCTGGGCTCTGGACTTTTGTTATCTCAGTGACGGGCGTGTCAGCGGCAGAACCGGTCTGCGGGAGGGCATCCGACACACCCCGGACCCGCGGGAGGGCATCCGACACACCCCGGAGCCGCGGGAGGGCATCCGACACACCCCGGAGCCGCGGGAGGGCATCCGACACACCCACACGCCGGAGCCGCGGGAGGGCATCCGACACACCCCGGACCCGCGGGAGGGCATCCGACACACCCCGGAGCCGCGGGAGGGCATCCGACACACCCCGGAGCCGAGGGAGGGCACCTGAAACACCTCGGACCCGCGGGAGGGCATCCGACACACCCCGGACCCGCGGGAGGGCATCCGACACACCCCGGAGCCGCGGGAGGGCATCCGACACACCCACACGCCGGAGCCGCGGGAGGGCATCCGACACACCCCGGAGCCGCGGGAGGGCATCCGACACACCCACACCCCGGAGCCGCGGGAGGGCATCCGACACACCCCGGAGCCGCGGGAGGGCATCCGACACACCCCGGACCCGCGGGAGGGCATCCGACACACCCCGGAGCCGCGGGAGGGCATCCGACACACCCACACCCCGGAGCCGCGGGAGGGCATCTGAAACACTTTGTCTTTTGGTAAATTTTAATCACACAAAAGTCGAAACTGAATTATTATTTGAGCAATTTTATTGAAACCAAATTTAAAGAGACGCGTCTGAAATGTTCCACAGTTAAAAAAAAAAAGAAAAAAAAAAGGAGTCTCCATGGAAACAAGCACATTGCAGGATAGATCTGTTCAGGCCTGGTTCAGTCCTGGTTTAGTCCTGGTTCAGTCCTGGTTCAGTCCTGGTTCAGTCCTGGTTTAGTCCTGGTTTAGTCCTGGTTTAGTCCTGGTTCAGTCCTGGTTTAGTCCTGGTTCAGTCCTGGTTTAGTCCTGGTTTAGTCCTGGTTCAGTCCTGGTTTAGTCCTGGTTTAGTCCTGGTTTAGTCCTGGTTCAGTCCTGGTTGAGTCCTGGTTCAGTCCTGGTTCAGTCCTGGTTTAGTCCTGGTTCAGTCCTGGTTTAGTCCTGGTTTAGTCCTGGTTTAGTCCTGGTTTAGTCCTGGTTCAGTCCTGGTTCAGTCCTGGTTTAGTCCTGGTTCAGTCCAGGTCAGATCTGTGGACACTTTAAACCAGAACAGTGGCTGCAGCAAAGTTCCGCAGTGCGTCTTTAACTCAGGACTTCCGCACTTTCACTTTCCTCTGTGACTTTGGCTCGTTTGGAGTCGGGACGATTTTCACCTGAAACAGAAACAAAAATAAACGAACAAAGCAAAGAACCTCGACTTATGAAGAGGACTAAACCAGGACTAAACCAGGACTAAACCAGGACTAAACCAGGACTAAACCAGGACTAAACCAGGACTAAACCAGGACTAAACCAGGACTAAACCAGGACTAAACCAGGACTAAACCAGGTCTAAACCAGGACTAAACCAGGACTAAACCAGGACTAAACCAGGACTAAACCAGGTCTAAACCAGGTCTAAACCAGGTCTAAACCAGGTCTAAACCAGGTCTAAACCAGGACTAAACCAGGTCTAAACCAGGTCTAAACCAGGTCTAAACCAGGTCTAAACCAGGTCTAAACCAGGACTAAACCAGGTCTAAACCAGGTCTAAACCAGGTCTAAACCAGGTCTAAACCAGGTCTAAACCAGGTCTAAACCAGGTCTAAACCAGGTCTAAACCAGGACAAGGTCTAAACCAGATCTAAACCAGGTCTAAACCAGGTCTAAACCAGGACAAGGTCTAAACCAGATCTAAACCAGGTCTAAACCAGGTCTAAACCAGGTCTAAACCAGATCTAAACCAGGTCTAAACCAGGTCTAAACCAGGTCTAAACCAGGTCTAAACCAGGTCTAAACCAGGACTAAACCAGGTCTAAACCAGGACTAAACCAGGTCTAAACCAGGTCTAAACCAGGTCTAAACCAGGACTAAACCAGGACTAAACCAGGTCTAAACCAGGTCTAAACCAGGTCTAAACCAGGTCTAAACCAGGTCTAAACCAGGTCTAAACCAGGACTAAACCAGGTCTAAACCAGGTCTAAACCAGGTCTAAACCAGGTCTAAACCAGGACTAAACCAGGTCTAAACCAGGTCTAAACCAGGTCTAAACCAGGTCTAAACCAGGACTAAACCAGGACTAAACCAGGTCTAAACCAGGTCTAAACCAGGTCTAAACCAGGACTAAACCAGGACTAAACCAGGACTAAACCAGGTCTAAACCAGGTCTAAACCAGGTCTAAACCAGGTCTAAACCAGGACTAAACCAGGACTAAACCAGGTCTAAACCAGGACTAAACCAGGACTAAACCAGGACTAAACCAGGTCTAAACCAGGACTAAACCAGGACTAAACCAGGCCCAAACTGGCACATATTTTGGGGAGAGTCGCTTGTATGTAAACCCTGTTGCCGTGGCGACGGTCCGTACCCGAGCGGCTCTGCGGAGCGTCGGGGCGTCTGAACGTGCGGACGATTCCTCCTGCGCTCTTCCTGCTCTCTGACAAACACAAACAGAAGCTTTAAAGCTGCGCTCTGCCACTTCCCCGTCTCCATGGAAACCCGGGACCCCACTCTGACCAGTTTCTCAGAACAGAAAAGGCCCTTCAAGAGTCAGACGCCCCGGGGACGGCGAGCCACTTTACCATAAGGCGCCATAATTACGCTGGACCAACTTAACCAACAAGGATCCTGTGAGCAGAGGAAAAACTATCAGCTCGGGCCAAACAGACATTTTAGTGACAATTAACAAATATTAATGAAGGGTTAAGTCATGATTAGTTTGCTGTTTATTATGGCGCCTTATTATAAAGTGTTAGCGACTTTTTTAACACATTCTGATTTGGAATATTTAAGATTCTGCTGGAGCTTGTAATGGGATTCACATCAGAGAAAACAAATAAATGCAAAATATACCATAAAATAAACGCTTTTCATATTTTTTTCCTAGTCTCAGTGATCATTAAACTGTTTCATTATCACAGAGAAATATTCTTCTGCCCACAGAATCTGAGGGTCACTGTGAAGGGCCCCGGGTCCCAGAGGCTGTGATTTCACACCGAGGTTCAACTCGACTTTGGGAGTTTCTCCGAGACTCTGTGTGTGCACCAGCGCTTTTACACCTCAGAGCACTTCATACAAACACAAGCGAGGAATTGTGGGGGTTTGGTTTGGGTTTCCAGGGAAAAGCTGGAGGAGAGTGGAGCCTCCTGCAGCAGGTCTGAGCCTCGCCTTTATTCAGCTTCAGACTCAAGTCCACGTCACAAAAACACGGGATTTGGAGATTAGAACTGGACATGGAGTATAACATGTGCATAAAAATGACGGCAGTAGAGACGTGTGTGAAAGGGAGAACACTTCCTGTGGCCCCAACTCCCTTTTCAAAATGTGCTGATGTTTCAGGTCCAGATTTCACTGGTTTTAATGGATTTTTGTCAGTTTTTCTCACAGTGGGACGAGTTCAGCCCAATCCTCTGCTGAGGCTGAGATGGTGTTTCAGGACATCACATTATGTCTTTATTTCAGCAGGCTGAAAAAGTGAGTTTAGAATGGGGCAGGTTCTGCCCCAGGGGCCTCAGGGGCCCCAGGGGCAGACCCTGCGGCACAGTGAGGGGCTGAGGTGAGGCTGAAGCATTTAAACATTTGTTCAAAAATCACATCTGAAAAGTTTCAGAACTGCAACATAACAGAAAAGTTTGGCAAATGTACCAAACGGCCCCGAGACCCTGAGACCCTGAGGGTCAGAGGCCCCGAGGGTCAGAGGCCCCGAGGGTCAGAGGCCCCGAGGCCCTGAGGGTCAGAGGCCCCGAGGGTCAGAGGCCCTGAGGGTCAGAGGCCCTGAGACGAGTGTCGTTACCTCCATGAAGAACCACAGAGCGACAGGTCGAGGTCACAGAGTCTCTGCCACAGTGAAGAGACAAACCGAAGAGCTGAGCCCTGACCTGAGATAAGGAACTAAACCAGGACTGAACCAGGACTGAACCAGGACTGAACCAGGACTGAACCAGGACTGAACCAGGACTGAACCAGGACTGAACCAGGACTGAACCAGGACTAAACCAGGACTAAACCAGGACTGAACCAGGACTGAACCAGGACTGAACCAGGACTAAACCAGGACTAAACCAGGACTGAACCAGGACTGAACCAGGACTGAACCAGGACTAAACCAGGACTAAACCAGGACTGAACCAGGACTGAACCGGGACTAAACCAGGACTAAACCAGGACTGAACCAGGACTGAACCGGGACTGAACCGGGACTGAACCGGGACTGAACCAGGACTGAACCAGGACTGAACCAGGACTGAACCGGGACTGAACCAGGACTGAACCAGGACTGAACCAGGACTGAACCAGGACTAAACCGGGACTGAACCAGGACTGAACCAGGACTGAACCGGGACTGAACCAGGACTGAACCAGGACTGAACCAGGACTAAACCGGGACTAAACCGGGACTGAACCGGGACTGAACCGGGACTGAACCAGGACTGAACCAGGACTGAACCAGGACTGAACCAGGACTGAACCAGGACTAAACCAGGACTGAACCAGGACTGAACCGGGACTGAACCGGGACTGAACCGGGACTAAACCGGGACTAAACCGGGACTGAACCAGGACTGAACCAGGACTGAACCAGGACTGAACCGGGACTGAACCGGGACTAAACCAGGACTAAACCAGGACTGAACCAGGACTGAACCAGGACTAAACCGGGACTAAACCGGGACTGAACCAGGACTGAACCAGGACTGAACCAGGACTGAACCAGGACTAAACCAGGACTGAACCAGGACTGAACCGGGACTGAACCGGGACTGAACCAGGACTAAACCAGGACTAAACCGGGACTAAACCGGGACTAAACCGGGACTAAACCGGGACTGAACCGGGACTGAACCGGGACTGAACCAGGACTGAACCAGGACTGAACCAGGACTGAACCAGGACTGAACCAGGACTGAACCAGGACTAAACCAGGACTAAACCAGGACTAAACCAGGACTAAACCGGGACTAAACCGGGACTGAACCGGGACTGAACCGGGACTAAACCAGGACTGAACCAGGACTAAACCAGGACTAAACCAGGACTAAACCAGGACTAAACCTCATGAGGTGGCGCCCCCTGCTGGCCTCTTTCTTTCACACTGGAGGATACAGGTTCATGACGTCGTGGGGACCTCGTATCTCCAGAGCCTGAAACACAGAATCCGTGAAACGTTTGTGTGTCTGAAGTTTGGAGAAAAAACAGGAGAGACGAGCTTCACCTTCTCCGCAGCGCTGGACACCACCATGTTCTGAAACAGCGGAGAAACAAGGACTAAGGTCACTTCACGGCCTCATACGGAAAGTAACAAACATAAATCTGGTGATATCGAATCGTCAATGGTCCCAAGAATCTGGAGCGTCACAATATCTGGAATCCCAAGTCTCTTTGCTTAAACGAACAGTTCTGATGCAGAAATAGGTAAAAAATAACAGAGGGAACTACATAGACCATGATCCTTTGCTCCGTTTCAGTGCAGACGACATGAAGAAATAGAATATGGAATCCCTTTTCCGCCAGTTAATAAAAATAAAAGCCTCATAGAAAGTCATAATTATGATCTTAAAAGTGATAATTATGAGATTAAAAGTCATAATTATGAGATTAAAAGTCATAATTATGAGATTAAAAGTCATAATTATGATCTTAAAAGTCATAATTATAGTTTAAAAGTCATAATTATGAATTTAAAAGTCATAATTGTGAGTTTAAAAGTGATAATTATGAGTTTAAAAGTCGTAATTATGAGTTTAAAAGTCATAATTGTGAGTTTAAAAGTCATAATACTATAATTATGGTTTTTAATCTCATAATTACGACTTTTAAACTATAATTACAACTTTATTAGTCATAATTATGACTTTCTGTGATATTTTTATTTTCATTTACTGGAGAAAATGGACTTCCATAGGAAATAACTGTCCTAAGCACTTCATTCTTTAGATTAAGTCTGTGAAGCATTTTTAGAGGAAAAAGGAGCAGATTCACAGTTTTATATTGGAATAAATCTGGTACAGAGAGATGTTTAAGGTGAAAATATCGTCCAGAGAGATTTGGATTTCGTTCCATCCCTAATGACAATAAATGTTGCACCAAATGACTCAAAGTATTTTAGAGTCAGTCTTGTTATTCTGTAGAATATCGTGAGTTTTCCCACGATATCGTGATAAATATCGCACCGTGAGGATGTCGTATCGTGGCACTTGGATGTCGGTACATTCCTTCGGTCTAGAATGTGGATGCATCTGTACCTGCGTGAAGTTGGTCCCATCAAACGTACAACTCCACAAAAACTACGTCCATCGTTTGTGCTGCTTTAGTTTTGGCAACATTAACGATTCTTTTATCGGTCAAATTGGGGTCCGCCTCCAGGAAGCTTCAAAACGCTCTAAAATTCCCCAAAATGGAGTCAAGTGTTTCTGCTTCGTTTGTGCCATTCTGGTTCTTCAGATTTTCAGTTTTATTTTGGTCGATGACGTCGTCCAGAACCTCAGAATGTGAAACAGCCTCAAAACAGCAGAAAATCTTAGAAAACGTTTGGATTTCATTTGGTACTGTGACGTTTTCATTTGTGCGAGTTTATTTCTAAAATAATAAACTGCTGTTTTTGCAGAAATTACGTGATGTCGTTTCCGCTCAGCTGACGGCGGCAAACTCTTAGCGGCAAAACTAGAGAAGAGAAACGATCTGAGGCTGTGGAAGAGTCTGTGTTATTCTGGAAAATATGAATCAACAGGAAGTTCTAAAGACGGATTCAGACTTTTCCACAGCCTCAGATCGTTTCTCTAGTTTTGTGTCCCAAGGGAATGTTGATGAGGATTGTACAGCGTCCGTAGGGATTGTACAGCGTCCGTGGGGATTGTACAGCGTCCGTGGGGATTGTACAGCGTCCGTGGGGATTGTACAGCGTCCGTGGGGATTGTACAGCGTCCGTGGGGATTGCGTCCGTAGGGATTGTGTCCGTGGGGATTGTGTCCGTGGGGATTGTACAGCGTCCGTGGGGATTGTACAGCGTCCATGGGGATTGTACAGCGTCCGTGGGGATTGCGTCCGTGGGGATTGCGTCCGTAGGGATTGTACAGCGTCCGTGGGGATTGTACAGCGTCCGTGGGGATTGCGTCCGTAGGGATTGTACAGCGTCCGTACGTCAGTTCTTTGGTACCTTTCCTTTGCAGATGTCCGAGTGGAACATGGCGTTGGCCAGAGTGTAGCGCCTCCTGGTGGAGTCTCTGATGGCGGCGGAATACGAGACCTCGAACGCCACGCCGCGCTCCATGGCCTGAAGACAGAGCACACAATTCCCGTCAGACCCCAACGATTCCCCAAACGATTCCCGTCAGAGCCCCAACGATTCCCGTCAGAGCCCCAACGATTCCCATCAGACCCAACGATTCCCATCAGACCCAACGATTCCCATCAGACCCAACGATTCCCATCAGACCCAAAGATTCCCATCAGACCCCCAACGATTCCCATCAGACC
>CM068359.1:1497530-1512530 GCA_034769755.1 Odontamblyopus lacepedii
ACTCTGAGGAATATAGGGATCTCCAAGGAGCCAGAGCCGAGACGTGGGACTGTGAGGCTCCAGAGTTTGTGCTCAGACCTCGACTCCTCAGGCGACGTTACACAGACACCGACATTCAGTTTGGCCATTAACATGAACCTGATCCACCAAACTCTGAAGGATCAAATATCGACTAATCGACTCATCAGCCCGACACTAATCTGGACCAAAATAAATAACACAGCGCACAGAGGAACACGTGGAAATCGAACACGTGTATCGAACGATTGAATATTATATTGAATATCGTTGCATCTCGTGTTATTATGTAGAATATCGTAATATCGTGAGCCTCACCACGATATCGTAATCGTGATAAATATCGTACCGTGAGGTTCAGACCGTGACCGTATCGTGACACTTGATATCATCACACTCCTAATGATAACTTAACAGAACGCTGTCGCTGCGTGAAAGAGAAACTACAGTTCCATGACTTTTCCAAAACTTTCATTGACTTTTCCAGGATTTCCATGACCGTGTTCGCCCGTTTCCAGACGTTTTCAGGTAAACGTGAGGAAAGAGTCGGCGGTGAAGGGGCGGGGCTTACGTAGTGGCTGGAGTCGGACATCACGATGGTCAGTCTGTTCAGGATCCTGATGGGCTGAGAGCGGCTCTGAGGTAAACACACACAGGTTAGAGCGCCAATTACGACTTCATTTAAATACGCTCACCTTAAAACCACCTTAAAACCACCTTAAAAACACATTAAAACCACCTTAAAAACACATTAAAACCACCTTAAAAACACATTAAAACCACCTTAAAAACACATTAAAACCACCTTGAAACCACCTTAAAACCACCTTAAAAACACCTTAAAACCACCTTAAAAACACATTAAAACCACCTTAAAAACACATTAAAACCACCTTAAAAACACATTAAAACCACTTTAAAAAACACTTTAAAAACACATTAAAACTACCTTAAAAACACATTAAAACCACCTAAAACCACCTTAAAACCACTTTAAAAAACACCTTAAAAACACCTTAAAACTACCTTAAAAACACATTAAAACCACCTAAAACCACCTTAAAACCACTTTAAAAAACACCTTAAAAACACCTTAAAACCACCTTAAAAACACCTTAAAACCACCTTAAAAACACATTAAAACCACCTTAAAAACACATTAAAACCACCTTAAAAACACATTAAAACCACTTTAAAAAACACTTTAAAAACACATTAAAACTACCTTAAAAACACATTAAAACCACCTAAAACCACCTTAAAACCACTTTAAAAAACACCTTAAAAACACATTAAAACTACCTTAAAAACACATTAAAACCACCTAAAACCACCTTAAAACCACTTTAAAAAACACCTTAAAAACACCTTAAAACTACCTTAAAAACACATTAAAACCACCTAAAACCACCTTAAAACCACTTTAAAAAACACCTTAAAAACACCTTAAAACTACCTTAAAAACACATTAAAACCACCTAAAACCACCTTAAAACCACTTTAAAAAACACCTTAAAAACACCTTAAAACTACCTTAAAAACACATTAAAACCACCTAAAACCACCTTAAAACCACTTTAAAAAACACCTTAAAAACACATTAAAACCACCTTAAAAACACATTAAAACCACCTTAAAAACACATTAAAACCACTTTAAAAAACACTTTAAAAACACATTAAAACTACCTTAAAAACACATTAAAACCACCTTAAAACCACCTTAAAACCACTTTAAAAAACACCTTAAAAACACATTAAAACCACTCTAAAAACACATTAAAACTACCTTAAAAACGCATTAAAACCACCTTAAAACCACTTTAAAAAACACCTTAAAACCATCTTAAAACCACCTTAAAACACATTAAAACCACGTCAAAGCCACCTTAAAAACACATTAATACCACCTTAAAACCACCTCAAAAACCACCTTAAAACCATCTTAAAACCACCTTAAAAACACATTAAAACCACCTCAAAAAACTACTTAAATCCACCTTATAAACACATTAAAGCCACATTAAAAACATCTTAAAACCACCTTAAAACCACCGTAAAACCACCTTAAAAACCAACTTAAAGCCACGTTAAAAACATCTGAAAACCACCTTTAAAAAACACATTAAAATCACCTAAAAAAACAACTTAAAACCAACTTAAGGCCACGTTCAAAACATCTTAAAACCACATTAAAACATCTCTAAAATCAACTTAAAGCCCAGTTAAAGCCATAAAGCCTTAAAAATAAAACCACCTTAAAAACACATAAAAACCACCTTAAAAACCCATAAAAAAAACAACTTAAAACCACCTTAAAAACATCTTAAAACGACCCTGAGGCCATTTTCTGATCCGTTTGAATCGTTTCCTGGTCACAGACCTGAAGTTCTCTGCACATTTAGCACGAGTCAGAAAACACAAAACGCTCTGTTCCACCTCGTGATGTCATCTGGTAATGCAGGAAGTGCTCCACTGTGTCCTGGTTTAGTCCTGGTTCTTAGACTCATAAAATTCTACAACTCTCTGTCACTTCATGACATCACCAGGTGAAACTGAGCGTTTAAGCTTTAGAGACGTAGAGAGACTCAGAATAAAGAGCTCCTCAAACACATGGATGAAACTAAATTTAAAAACTAAAACAGACCCGGAGGATTTCTGTTCGTGTTCGTTACCTGAACTGAACCCTGAGCGTTTTTTATTCTGCTCAAATACATAAACGTAAAAAGAGGAAAAGAAGAAGAAGAAAAACAGACGGAGCTGCTCACCTGGACGATGGGCGGCGTCGGCACGAGCTCGGACACGGGCAGAGGAGTGGGCACCGGCTGCACACCAAACACACACCAGAAATCAGCTGGAACATACCGCCGGCTGGAACGTCCCACTCGCAGAAACGCCCCGCCGGCTGGAACGTCCCACTGGCTGGAACGTCCCGCGGCAGAAATGCGCCGTCGGCTGGAACGTCCCGCCGGTTGGAACGTCCCACTGGCAGAAACGTCCCGCTGACTGGAATGTCCCGTGGGCAGAAACGCCCCACCGGCTGGAACACCCCGCCGGCTTAGCGGCTAACGGGTTAGCGGCTAACGGGTTAGCGGCTAACGGGTTAGCTTAGTCCACTCATATATACGGACTGTGGTGGCGCCGCATCAGGATTTATCTGAGGAGTCGTGTGTCTGTGTCATCCCCCTGAACAGCGACAGATCCACGCACATGGATGTACACGTGATTAATCTGCGCTAAAAAAAGCATCAGTGCCATATTTTCTTGTGGTTACTCACATGTGTTACTAATGTAAATGCACTTGTGTAAAGAGAGACTCCGTTTGGGTCATAATCTGAGGGACTTATCTTTTTTTTGCCTCAGGGTCTGTATTTGAGCAAAAACAAATGTCAGTTTCTGCCTCTTCACTGTCGCAGGATCAGATTGGTCATAAACAGAGACACTGGGACATTTCTGCATAAAACTGGGACAAATCAGTGGTTTTGTGTAAGTCCGTGGGACAGAGACACAGGGTCAGGACTGGAACTGTCCCGGGGAAACAGGGACGTCTGGACTCACGAATGAAGAATTTACCCACAACGATCGAGGGAAGAAAGACGAAAGCTTAAAGGAAACGACCACGAGCATCGGTGAAACGACTGAGCAGCACTGACGTTCTGGTCCTGGAGGAAACAGAAGGAACTTGTTCAGATTCAACAAATAAAATGGAAACTCCACTTCCTGCTGTGGCTCTGAGCTCAGGTTTGTGCAGTTTGTGACTCGTCTCCAGGACCAGAACATCGGTGCTGCTCAGTCGTTTCACTGATGCTCGACGTTAATCCGTGTGTCGTTCGTTTTTCAAAATAAAACCAAAAATAAGAAAACGAAAAAACAATTCTTTTCTTCATTATTTGTCTCCAAAACCAAAATGAAAAAAACAGATAAAGATTTGTTTTTTCAGTTTTCGATTTTGTGTTTAAATGAAAAATGGAAAAGACGGAAAACGAACGTTTCCCAAATCAAACTCCTGGTCCTGACCTGGTCCTGACCTGGTTTAGTCCTGGTTTAGTCCTGGTTTAGTCCTGGTTTAGACCTGGTTTAGACCTGGTTTAGTCCTGGTTTAGTCCTGGTTTAGTCCTGGTTTAGTCCTGGTTTAGACCTGGTTTAGACCTGGTTTAGTCCTGGTTTAGTCCTGGTTTAGTCCTGGTTTAGTCCTGGTTTAGTCCTGGTTTAGACCTGGTTTAGACCTGGTTTAGACCTGGTTCAGTCCTGGTTCAGTCCTGGTTTAGACCTGGTTTAGTCCTGGTTTAGTCCTGGTTTAGTCCTGGTTTAGTCCTGGTTTAGTCCTGGTTTAGACCTGGTTTAGACCTGGTTTAGTCCTGGTTTAGTCCTGGTTTAGACCTGGTTTAGACCTGGTTTAGTCCTGGTTTAGTCCTGGTTTAGTCCTGGTTTAGTCCTGGTTCAGTCCTGGTTCAGTCCTGGTTCAGTCCTGGTTTAGTCCTGGTTTAGTCCTGGTTTAGACCTGGTTTAGACCTGGTTTAGACCTGGTTTAGTCCTGGTTTAGTCCTGGTTTAGACCTGGTTTAGTCCTGGTTTAGACCTGGTTCAGTCCTGGTTTAGTCCTGGTTTAGTCCTGGTTTAGACCTGGTTTAGACCTGGTTTAGTCCTGGTTTAGTCCTGGTTTAGTCCTGGTTTAGACCTGGTTTAGACCTGGTTTAGACCTGGTTTAGTCCTGGTTTAGTCCTGGTTTAGTCCTGGTTTAGACCTGGTTTAGACCTGGTTTAGTCCTGGTTTAGTCCTGGTTGAGTCCTGGTTGAGTCCTGGTTTAGACCTGGTTTAGTCCTGGTTTAGACCTGGTTCAGTCCTGGTTTAGACCTGGTTTAGACCTGGTTTAGTCCTGGTTTAGTCCTGGTTTAGTCCTGGTTTAGACCTGGTTTAGTCCTGGTTTAGTCCTGGTTTAGACCTGGTTCAGTCCTGGTTCAGTCCTGGTTTAGACCTGGTTTAGTCCTGGTTTAGACCTGGTTCAGTCCTGGTTTAGTCCTGGTTTAGTCCTGGTTTAGTCCTGGTTTAGACCTGGTTTAGACCTGGTTTAGTCCTGGTTTAGTCCTGGTTTAGTCCTGGTTTAGACCTGGTTTAGTCCTGGTTTAGACCTGGTTCAGTCCTGGTTTAGACCTGGTTTAGTCCTGGTTTAGTCCTGGTTTAGACCTGGTTTAGACCTGGTTTAGACCTGGTTTAGTCCTGGTTTAGTCCTGGTTTAGACCTGGTTTAGTCCTGGTTTAGTCCTGGTTTAGTCCTGGTTTAGACCTGGTTTAGTCCTGGTTTAGTCCTGGTTTAGTCCTGGTTTAGTCCTGGTTTAGTCCTGGTTTAGACCTGGTTTAGACCTGGTTTAGACCTGGTTTAGTCCTGGTTTAGTCCTGGTTTAGACCTGGTTTAGTCCTGGTTTAGACCTGGTTCAGTCCTGGTTCAGTCCTGGTTCAGTCCTGGTTTAGACCTGGTTTAGACCTGGTTTAGACCTGGTTTAGTCCTGGTTTAGTCCTGGTTTAGTCCTGGTTTAGTCCTGGTTTAGACCTGGTTTAGTCCTGGTTTAGTCCTGGTTTAGTCCTGGTTTAGTCCTGGTTTAGACCTGGTTTAGACCTGGTTTAGTCCTGGTTTAGTCCTGGTTTAGTCCTGGTTTAGTCCTGGTTTAGACCTGGTTTAGACCTGGTTTAGACCTGGTTTAGACCTGGTTTAGACCTGGTTCAGTCCTGGTTCAGTCCTGGTTTAGACCTGGTTTAGACCTGGTTTAGACCTGGTTTAGACCTGGTTTAGACCTGGTTTAGTCCTGGTTTAGACCTGGTTCAGTCCTGGTTCAGTCCTGGTTTAGTCCTGGTTTAGACCTGGTTTAGACCTGGTTTAGTCCTGGTTTAGTCCTGGTTTAGTCCTGGTTTAGACCTGGTTTAGTCCTGGTTTAGTCCTGGTTTAGTCCTGGTTTAGACCTGGTTTAGTCCTGGTTTAGTCCTGGTTTAGACCTGGTTTAGTCCTGGTTTAGTCCTGGTTTAGACCTGGTTTAGTCCTGGTTTAGTCCTGGTTTAGTCCTGGTTTAGACCTGGTTTAGTCCTGGTTTAGTCCTGGTTTAGACCTGGTTTAGACCTGGTTTAGACCTGGTTTAGACCTGGTTTAGTCCTGGTTTAGTCCTGGTTTAGACCTGGTTTAGACCTGGTTTAGTCCTGGTTTAGTCCTGGTTTAGTCCTGGTTTAGTCCTGGTTTAGACCTGGTTTAGTCCTGGTTTAGTCCTGGTTTAGACCTGGTTTAGTCCTGGTTTAGTCCTGGTTTAGTCCTGGTTTAGTCCTGGTTTAGTCCTGGTTTAGACCTGGTTTAGACCTGGTTTAGACCTGGTTTAGTCCTGGTTTAGACCTGGTTCAGTCCTGGTTCAGTCCTGGTTTAGTCCTGGTTTAGACCTGGTTTAGACCTGGTTTAGTCCTGGTTTAGTCCTGGTTTAGTCCTGGTTTAGACCTGGTTTAGTCCTGGTTTAGTCCTGGTTTAGTCCTGGTTTAGACCTGGTTTAGTCCTGGTTTAGTCCTGGTTTAGACCTGGTTTAGTCCTGGTTTAGTCCTGGTTTAGTCCTGGTTTAGTCCTGGTTTAGTCCTGGTTTAGTCCTGGTTTAGACCTGGTTTAGTCCTGGTTTAGTCCTGGTTTAGTCCTGGTTTAGACCTGGTTTAGACCTGGTTTAGACCTGGTTTAGTCCTGGTTTAGTCCTGGTTTAGACCTGGTTTAGACCTGGTTTAGTCCTGGTTTAGTCCTGGTTTAGTCCTGGTTTAGTCCTGGTTTAGACCTGGTTTAGTCCTGGTTTAGTCCTGGTTTAGTCCTGGTTTAGACCTGGTTTAGTCCTGGTTTAGTCCTGGTTTAGACCTGGTTTAGACCTGGTTTAGTCCTGGTTTAGTCCTGGTTTAGTCCTGGTTTAGACCTGGTTTAGACCTGGTTTAGTCCTGGTTTAGTCCTGGTTTAGTCCTGGTTTAGACCTGGTTTAGACCTGGTTTAGACCTGGTTTAGTCCTGGTTTAGTCCTGGTTTAGACCTGGTTTAGACCTGGTTTAGACCTGGTTTAGACCTGGTTTAGTCCTGGTTTAGTCCTGGTTTAGACCTGGTTTAGACCTGGTTTAGTCCTGGTTTAGTCCTGGTTTAGACCTGGTTTAGTCCTGGTTTAGTCCTGGTTTAGTCCTGGTTTAGACCTGGTTTAGTCCTGGTTTAGTCCTGGTTTAGACCTGGTTTAGTCCTGGTTTAGTCCTGGTTTAGTCCTGGTTTAGTCCTGGTTTAGTCCTGGTTTAGACCTGGTTTAGTCCTGGTTTAGTCCTGGTTTAGTCCTGGTTTAGACCTGGTTTAGACCTGGTTTAGACCTGGTTTAGACCTGGTTTAGTCCTGGTTTAGTCCTGGTTTAGACCTGGTTTAGACCTGGTTTAGTCCTGGTTTAGTCCTGGTTTAGTCCTGGTTTAGTCCTGGTTTAGTCCTGGTTTAGACCTGGTTTAGTCCTGGTTTAGTCCTGGTTTAGTCCTGGTTTAGACCTGGTTTAGTCCTGGTTCAGTCCTGGTTCAGTCCTGGTTTAGACCTGGTTTAGACCTGGTTTAGACCTGGTTTAGTCCTGGTTTAGTCCTGGTTTAGTCCTGGTTTAGACCTGGTTTAGTCCTGGTTTAGTCCTGGTTTAGTCCTGGTTTAGTCCTGGTTTAGACCTGGTTTAGACCTGGTTTAGTCCTGGTTTAGTCCTGGTTTAGTCCTGGTTTAGTCCTGGTTTAGACCTGGTTTAGACCTGGTTTAGACCTGGTTTAGACCTGGTTTAGACCTGGTTCAGTCCTGGTTCAGTCCTGGTTTAGACCTGGTTTAGACCTGGTTTAGACCTGGTTTAGACCTGGTTTAGACCTGGTTTAGTCCTGGTTTAGACCTGGTTCAGTCCTGGTTCAGTCCTGGTTTAGTCCTGGTTTAGACCTGGTTTAGACCTGGTTTAGTCCTGGTTTAGTCCTGGTTTAGTCCTGGTTTAGACCTGGTTTAGTCCTGGTTTAGTCCTGGTTTAGTCCTGGTTTAGACCTGGTTTAGTCCTGGTTTAGTCCTGGTTTAGACCTGGTTTAGTCCTGGTTTAGTCCTGGTTTAGACCTGGTTTAGTCCTGGTTTAGTCCTGGTTTAGTCCTGGTTTAGACCTGGTTTAGTCCTGGTTTAGTCCTGGTTTAGACCTGGTTTAGACCTGGTTTAGACCTGGTTTAGACCTGGTTTAGTCCTGGTTTAGTCCTGGTTTAGACCTGGTTTAGACCTGGTTTAGTCCTGGTTTAGTCCTGGTTTAGTCCTGGTTTAGTCCTGGTTTAGACCTGGTTTAGTCCTGGTTTAGTCCTGGTTTAGACCTGGTTTAGTCCTGGTTTAGTCCTGGTTTAGTCCTGGTTTAGTCCTGGTTTAGTCCTGGTTTAGACCTGGTTTAGACCTGGTTTAGACCTGGTTTAGTCCTGGTTTAGACCTGGTTCAGTCCTGGTTCAGTCCTGGTTTAGTCCTGGTTTAGACCTGGTTTAGACCTGGTTTAGTCCTGGTTTAGTCCTGGTTTAGTCCTGGTTTAGACCTGGTTTAGTCCTGGTTTAGTCCTGGTTTAGTCCTGGTTTAGACCTGGTTTAGTCCTGGTTTAGTCCTGGTTTAGACCTGGTTTAGTCCTGGTTTAGTCCTGGTTTAGTCCTGGTTTAGTCCTGGTTTAGTCCTGGTTTAGTCCTGGTTTAGACCTGGTTTAGTCCTGGTTTAGTCCTGGTTTAGTCCTGGTTTAGACCTGGTTTAGACCTGGTTTAGACCTGGTTTAGTCCTGGTTTAGTCCTGGTTTAGACCTGGTTTAGACCTGGTTTAGTCCTGGTTTAGTCCTGGTTTAGTCCTGGTTTAGTCCTGGTTTAGACCTGGTTTAGTCCTGGTTTAGTCCTGGTTTAGTCCTGGTTTAGACCTGGTTTAGTCCTGGTTTAGTCCTGGTTTAGACCTGGTTTAGACCTGGTTTAGTCCTGGTTTAGTCCTGGTTTAGTCCTGGTTTAGACCTGGTTTAGACCTGGTTTAGTCCTGGTTTAGTCCTGGTTTAGTCCTGGTTTAGACCTGGTTTAGACCTGGTTTAGACCTGGTTTAGTCCTGGTTTAGTCCTGGTTTAGACCTGGTTTAGACCTGGTTTAGACCTGGTTTAGACCTGGTTTAGTCCTGGTTTAGTCCTGGTTTAGACCTGGTTTAGACCTGGTTTAGTCCTGGTTTAGTCCTGGTTTAGACCTGGTTTAGTCCTGGTTTAGTCCTGGTTTAGTCCTGGTTTAGACCTGGTTTAGTCCTGGTTTAGTCCTGGTTTAGACCTGGTTTAGTCCTGGTTTAGTCCTGGTTTAGTCCTGGTTTAGTCCTGGTTTAGTCCTGGTTTAGACCTGGTTTAGTCCTGGTTTAGTCCTGGTTTAGTCCTGGTTTAGACCTGGTTTAGACCTGGTTTAGACCTGGTTTAGACCTGGTTTAGTCCTGGTTTAGTCCTGGTTTAGACCTGGTTTAGACCTGGTTTAGTCCTGGTTTAGTCCTGGTTTAGTCCTGGTTTAGTCCTGGTTTAGTCCTGGTTTAGACCTGGTTTAGTCCTGGTTTAGTCCTGGTTTAGTCCTGGTTTAGACCTGGTTTAGTCCTGGTTTAGTCCTGGTTTAGACCTGTTTTTTTTTCCGTTTTCCATTATTCATCTAAACACAAAATGGAAAACTGCAAAAACGAATCCTTATCTGTTTTTTTTTTTCCCCGTTTTGGTTTTGGAGACAAATCATGAAGAAAAGAGTTGTGTTTGTTTTGTTTTTCTTATTTTTGGTTTTATTTTGAAAACGATGGACACAGTTTGCCGTTCGTTAAACTCACCGTTTTCTTCTTGGCGTCCGGTTCAAACACGTAATTCACAGCGACAGTGGAGTAACCGACTGAAACACAGAGGAGAGAGGAGGAGTTTAACACACCTCCCTCTACGAGGAGAGGAGGAGAGAGGAGGAGTTTAACACACCTCCCTCTACAAGAAGAGGAGAGGAGGAGAGAGGAGGAGTTTAACACACCTCCCTCTACAAGAAGAGGAGAGGAGGAGAGAGGAGGAGTTTAACACACCTCCCTCTACGAGGAGAGGAGGAGAGGAGGAGAGAGGAGAGAGGAGTTTAACACACCTCCCTCTACAAGAAGAGGAGAGGAGGAGAGGAGGAGAGAGGAGAGAGGAGGAGTTTAACACACCTCCCTCTACGAGGAGAGGAGGAGAGGAGGAGAGAGGAGAGAGGAGTTTAACACACCTCCCTCTACAAGAAGAGGAGAGGAGGAGAGGAGGAGAGAGGAGAGGAGAGAGGAGTTTAACACACCTCCCTCTACGAGGAGAGGAGGAGAGAGGAGGAGAGAGGAGAGGAGGAGAGAGGAGGAGTTTAACACACCTCCCTCTACAAGGAGAGGAGAGGAGGAGAGAGGAGGAGTTTAACACACCTCCCTCTACGAGGAGAGGAGGAGAGGAGGAGAGAGGAGGAGAGGAGTTTAACACACCTCCCTCTACGAGGAGAGGAGGAGAGGAGTTTAACACACCTCCCTCTACAAGAAGAGGAGAGGAGGAGAGAGGAGGAGTTTAACACACCTCCCTCTACGAGGAGAGGAGGAGAGGAGAGAGGAGAGAGGAGAGAGGAGTTTAACACACCTCCCTCTACGAGGAGAGGAGGAGAGGAGGAGAGAGGAGGAGTTTAACACACCTCCCTCTACGAGGAGAGGAGGAGAGGAGGAGAGAGGAGGAGAGGAGTTTAACACACCTCCCTCTACGAGGAGAGGAGGAGAGGAGAGAGGAGAGAGGAGAGAGGAGTTTAACACACCTCCCTCTACGAGGAGAGGAGGAGAGGAGGAGAGAGGAGGAGTTTAACACACCTCCCTCTACGAGGAGAGGAGGAGAGGAGGAGAGAGGAGGAGTTTAACACACCTCCCTCTACGAGGAGAGGAGGAGAGGAGGAGAGAGGAGGAGTTTAACACACCTCCCTCTACGAGGAGAGGAGGAGAGGAGGAGAGAGGAGGAGTTTAACACACCTCCCTCTACAAGGAGAGGAGAGGAGGAGAGAGGAGGAGTTTAACACACCTCCCTCTACGAGGAGAGGAGGAGAGGAGGAGAGAGGAGGAGTTTAACACACCTCCCTCTACAAGGAGAGGAGAGGAGGAGAGAGGAGGAGTTTAACACACCTCCCTCTACAAGGAGAGGAGAGGAGGAGAGAGGAGGAGTTTAACACACCTCCCTCTACGAGGAGAGGAGGAGAGGAGGAGAGAGGAGGAGTTTAACACACCTCCCTCTACGAGGAGAGGAGAGGAGGAGAGAGGAGGAGTTTAACACACCTCCCTCTACAAGGAGAGGAGAGGAGGAGAGGAGAGGAGGAGTTTAACACACCTCCCTCTACGAGGAGAGGAGGAGAGGAGGAGAGAGCAGGAGAGAGAGGAGAGGAGAGAGGAAGAGGAGGAGGAGAGGAGAGAGGAGGAGAGGAGAGAGAGAGAGGAGGAGAGACGAAAGAGGAGGAGAGAGGAGAGGAGGAGAGAGGAGAGGAGAGAGGAGAGAGGAGAGAGGAAGAGGAGGAGAGAGGAGAGAGAGAGAGAGAGGAGGAGAGGAGAGAGGAGGAAAGAGGAGAGAGGAGAGAGGAGAGGAGGAGGAGAGAGGAGGAGAGGAGAGAGAGGAGGAGAGGAGAGAGGAAGAGGAGGAGAGAGGAGAGGAGGAGAGAGGAGAGAGAGGAGGAGAGATGAAGAGGAGGAAGGAGGAGGAGAGAGGAGGAGAAGAGGAGAGGAGGAGGAGGAGAGAGGAAGAGGAGGAAGAGAGAGGAGAGGAGAGAGGTCCTTTCTATTTTATTTTGACTTATACACACATTTATATCATTACGTCTTATTTCACACGTGTCTCTTGCTCTTTTTTGCTACTTATTTTTTAGAATGTGTTTTTACATTTATATTTTTGCTCTTTGTTATTATATTATATTGTGAGGTGTGCGCTGCTGTGTCCAAATCATTTCCCTCGTGGATCAATAAAGTTTGTCTCAGTCTAATTTGTCTAAGTTGTCTAAGAAAAGACGTTAGCCTGAAGCTAACCCCACTAGCTCCGGACCAAAACAAACGGCCCGTGTGTGACTTTAACCCGGGAAACGAGCCCCGGGCCCGGCTGTGCGCACTCACGGTGAGCCGCTGTCTCCACCAGCCTCCGGAGCTCCTCTTTGTCCCCGGTGAAAGTCAGATTTAAGTCCATAAACACCGACATCACGCCGCCAACGTGCACCGCGCTGTAGGGAAGCAGCACGGGGCAGCGATGCATCACGGGAAATGTAGTCCGAGACGCAAAAAAATAAATAAATAAAAATAAATTAAAACGTATTACGCGTTACTACACATTTATACTCTTTTTTATATTTGAAAACAGGCATTTTTTCATATGAACAGGTGTTATTTACATTAAAACAAAATAATAATGTAAAATTTGTACTACTTCCGGTGCGGAGCGGAAGTAGCGAATCTGAGGTCAGAACAAGAGCAGCTGGAGGTACAACAAACTCAACGTTTATGCTTAAAAATAAGCTTATAAAGACACAAGTTTTAACCCGATTCCACCAACTAAAACAGCGCATTCATCTAACAGGCGCCACACAAACGCCACACTGGTTTTGTCCTGGTTTTAGTCCCTTCACTCTTGGTGTATGTTACATGGAGGTCTATGGTATAAATTACAGCATCACAAATGCTCACGTAGCCCGGGTTTTAGTTCAGATCTGCGGGATTTTGAATTTTACTAACAAAACCAGAAAAATTTGCTGTGAAAAATCCGCTAAATGGCATCAATTGTGTTTATTTTGTGTTATTTTGTGTTTTTGTTTTTATTTACAGAATTACAATTTTAATCATGTGACCAAAGACCAGACCAGAGTCCAGACCATGCTGAACCCGCTCAGAGTCCTGGTTTCTGGACTTTCCAGGTCCTCCACAAGATGCTGCTCTGGTTATGTGTCCAGAATGAGGTAATTTCTACTAGGGTCAGTTCGGCTTTAGTCCTGGTTTAGTCCTGGTTTAATCCTGGTTTAGTCCTGGTTTAGTCCTGGTTTAATCCTGGTTTAGTCCTGGTTTAGTCCTGGTTTAGTCCTGGTTCAGTCATGGTTCAGTCCTGGCCTAGTTCTGGTTCAGTCCTGGTTCTTTCAGGTTCTTGAATCGTTTGAAGGAGGACGATGTTTCCTGCGCCGCGGCCGTTTCAGACTCAGACCTGATGCTGTTTCATTCCCTGAAGCCGCTGCTCAAGAAGAACCAGGACAGAAGCTTCTCGTCTGTGTCCCTGCACCACCGAGGTACCAAAACCACCGAGGTACCAAAACCACCGAGGTACCAAAACCACCGAGGTACCAAAACCACCGAGGTACCAAAACCACCGAGGTACCAAAACCACAGAGGTACCAAAACCAGACCTGCACCAGTCCTTTCCTTGTGGATCTGGACTTTATCTTAGTCTTAATCAGTGGTTCTTATCCTTGTTGGAGTAACTGAACTCCACTAGTTTCATCTGTACATTCACCGAACCTTCTTAATTGGAACTTTTTTTTTTTTTTAAATTCAAAACAGGTATATATATTTTATTGGTGCACATGTGAATCCATATTGCACATATTAGTCTGACCCAGTGTGCGAAATACCCGTCAGTATTCAGAGGGTCCCCATCTCCGAATTGTTGAGCAACACAGACCTACATGTTCAATATGCAGAACCCTGAGGTGGTTCTCATTACTTAGGCACGTCCAGTGACCTGCAGTTAGTCTGTGTTTGTCGCCGCAGCTCCCGTTGTACCCGGGGCCTCGCGCTGGGACTTTGGGCCGTCTCGTGCTCGGATGCGGTTGCCTGGAGTTCTGCGTTCGGAGCTGCCGGGCTGTGGACAGGGCGTCGTCGCTGTTTGCGGGTCTCGTGGTGGAGCTGGGTTTTGGCGGGGAGGGTGGGTCCAGGGGGTGTGTTGCCTGGTGGGGCGGGTGTGGGTTCTGCTCCTCTGTGTGTTTGTGGATGTGGTGGCGGCGCCGGGGGAGAGAAGTCGCTGTCCGTGGTCCTTGTCGTGCATTCTCCGTATGTTTTGAAGTGGACTTTGTTTGGTGTTTTCCTCGGGGGCATCGGTGCAGATGTGTCGTGCTTTGGCCCACCTCCTCCAAACGGGACTTCTCTGTTTCGTTTTTGTTTTCCTTCCTGTTTACAACGTAACGTTACAGCCTCAAAATTCTACTTTTAAGGCTTTTTAGGGGGTGTGATGGGTTAATCGGGGGTCAGCCCCTGCACCCCTGTATTTTGCACACTGGTCTGACCACTTTCTTTTTTTGTTGGACATAGTTAGTATGAAGGGAAAATATTAAGAAAGAAATAACACAACACCATCACAACAGTCACAAGATTATTGCACCCACAAAATTTCCTGCAGCCAAAAACGGCCAAACGGGGCGAGTCATCACCAATCATATCACTTGGATGTGAGTCTGACCCCTAAACCCCTGAGACTGACTCACCGAACCCAGCTTAAGAACCACTGGTCTAAATAAATCCACAAATGTGTCCAGGTTTGGTTAAAGCTGAACTCTGCCCGTCTGAAGCTAAAGTCCGTGTCTAGAGGAGGTGGAATTCTGTGAGAAGTCAAAAAACGGCACAGATCAGTGTTTCCTCGGCGGAGATCTCACTGTGGCAGTGAGTCTGTCAAGGCAACAAACTAGTGCAGTGATGGGGGCAAGTTCTGAACTAGTGTAGTGATGGGGGCAAGTTCTGAACTAGTGCAGTGATGGGGGCAAGTTCTGAACTAGTGCAGTGATGGGGGCAAGTTCTGAACTTCCACGTAAAACTGGAGAAGCTTAACTCCACTTTAACCCATCTGACAACAGCCACGAGTCTAACAAACCAAACGCTCTGCCTGGTTCACTCATCAGTGTCTGGAAACGTTAGAAAACATCTTCATAAGCACCTCACACTTCCCTCTGTTGATTTCCCACTGCACCAAAGCCCAAAAGACTCGATCACCGATGTCGT